>JAUUEI010188731.1:2003-14788 GCA_032274625.1 Depressigyra globulus
GGTAAAATAAAGGAAATTCATTGCAGGGACCTAACAAAAGTGGCTGTTATAGGCAGGTGACCGTTATAAACAGGTAACATAAAGGAAATTCATTGCAGGGACCTAACAAAAGTGGCTGTTATAGGCAGGTGACTGTTATAAACAGGTAAAATAAAGGAAATTCATTGCAGGGACCTAACAAAAGTGGCTGTTATAGGCAGGTGACCGTTATAAACAGGTAAAATAAAGGAAATTCATTGCAGGGACCTAACAAAAGTGGCTGTTATAGGCAGGTGACCATTATGTACAGGTAGCCATTAGACCAGGTTCGACTGTATTTTAATTGAAAACTTGCATATAGCAGCTGTAGCCAAATATGCTGGTATGTATCCTTAAGATCTTAAATTTAGCATTGTGTTTTAAAACTGCTTTTAAGCATTTACACTTCTATAAACCTTTTTTCTGGCCAGTTCATAAATTAATAAATTAAATGGTGAAAATACAAAGCTGCCACCCAAGCTATTAACTGCAACAAAAGTGTATCAATTCATATTTTCCCCATCAGCTATTGTGTTTTTCTCGACATTAACCATATGTCTGATGCCAATATTACCGTAATTTAAAATGTGTTGAGTGCATAGTCAAACAAACTTGGGGGGGGGGGGTCATATTTTACTCAAGGAGTTTTGTTTCATGGCCCTATTTCCCACTTTGCAGGAATTACTAGCACTGGAGCTGCAGTTATTGACTCCCAGAAGGGCACAGCGCTGATAACAATAGGGGGCAGCGATAACCCCCATGGAGTGATCCAGTTTGCCGTGGCATCCATGTCTGTTAGAGTGGAGGAAGACATAGGACGTGTACGACTGCAGGTTGACAGAAAGTT
Source organism: Depressigyra globulus (assembly GCA_032274625.1). NCBI lineage: Eukaryota > Metazoa > Mollusca > Gastropoda > Neomphalida > Peltospiridae > Depressigyra > Depressigyra globulus. Next base: position 2,869 of record JAUUEI010188731.1, read on the forward strand.
TGGAGCTATCGGTAAGTCAGTTTATCCTATAACTTAGCCATAGTAATCATGCTGGTTGGTTTATGATTATCATATATTAAATGTTCCAATGCAATCATGTGATATTTTTCAGTTCACCAATTTTCAAAATTTCCATATCAGCTTGATAAATAAGATATTAAGTGCCCATCCTTATGGTTCCTGTAGATTGGTAACACTCTTGCCATGTACTGCAGCAATGTCATCAAGGGTGCTACACATACATGCACCATGCGGTTCCTGCCGATTGGCAGCACTGCTGCGATGTTGTCAAGGGTGCTACACATGTACCATGCAGTTCCTGCCGATTGGTGCTATCTTCATTCCCTGGTCATTGTCCAAGTTGCCAAGCTGACCCAAGTGCCAATATTAGTTGTAATATATCATTAATGTTTTATGTAATAAAGTAATGTTAATCAGACATGTTTTTTCTGTTATATAAATGTAAATTAATCAGGTCAGATGATTACAATTATTGACTACTAGTAATAAAATAAAAATGAATGTATAACTTTCTTCTTTTGCATTTATATTAATTAAACAAAAAACATGTCAATAGTAATTTGAGATTGTAAGCTGTTCAAGGTTCTAAAAACTAAAATGTTCTGCTCTAGTATATTATAATATAAGAATATCCAAATGATTATAATGAAAAATTGATATCATTTTCATTAAAAAAAAAACACATCAAACATTCTTACATCAGAGTAGAGTGAAGTTTGTTTTATTTAACAACGCCTCTAAAGCACATTGATTTTTATTATTGTCGGCTATTGGACATCAAACATGGTATTTCTGACATGTCTTTAGTGGAAACCTGCTGCCACAACATAGGCTACTCTTTCTGATATGCAGCAAGGGATCTTTTATATACACTTTCCCATAGACAGGATAGTACATACCACAGCATTTGGTATACCAGTTGTGGGGCACTAATTGGAATGGGGAAAAAAAAGCACAATTGATGGGGTCACTGAGGAGGTTCGATCCTGCAACCATAAGACAAACATAAGTATAATTTGTGGTTTTGTTTTCTTCAGGAACTGTTCGAGTCTCCTACGTCATGACACAAGGCTCAATAACTCCGGTATCGCGCGATACACTCCTAGAGGCGTTACCGAACTCTGATTTCGCTGTGAACAATGGCTACATTGATCTGGTGGAGGGCCAGTCATCGGGTGAGATCTCCGTCGATATCATGGACGACGATTTACCGGAGATTGACGAGGTTTTCCTTGTCAGACTGACACAGGTCGAGTTGGTCGGTCCGGGCGACGGAAACCTGCCCCCTCTTCTGGCGAGTTCCGGAACCACGGCCGAAATTATCATCGGAGCGAACGACGGAGCTAAAGGGATTTTTGTATTCCGGTCCGACTCGAGGAGGTAAGTTGGTATTAGGTTATTCATGTTCGTTTCACCTTTTATATCTCTATAGTCATCCATCAATTCATCCATCATTTCATCCATCAATTCATCCATCAATTCATCCATCAATTCATCCATCAATTCATCCATCAATTCATCCATCAATTCATCCATCAATTCATCCATCTATTCATCAATCTATCCACCCATCCATCCATCCATCCATCAATTAATCAATCCATCCATCCATCTAACAATTCATCTATCCATTCATCCATCAAAAGATACATCAATTCATCAATTCATCCATCCATCCATCCATCCACCCACCCACCCACCCACCCACCCACCCATCCACCCACCCACTCACCCATCCACGCATCCATCCATCCATCCATCCATCCATCCATCCATCCATCCATCCACCATCCATCCATCCATCCACACATTCACACATCATCCAACCAATGATGTATCTGTGTTTTCATCCATCCATCCATTCAGATAAAATAAAATTTTAATTCTTAAAATTAATAATAATACACAAAATGAGAGCTCAAATACAAATCAATTAAAAGTAGGAAAATATATTAGGAATTCAGGCAACTAAAATTTCGTTCAAACTACTATCCCAATAGTGTTTTATTTTCACAATAGTGATTTGACTATTGCAATACTATTGTAGTTGTTAGAAAGGCCCCGATAGACACCCCTAATTAGACTGTATCACTGTTCTACTGTGTAGTACTCTATTTCAGGGTGACGGTGAATGAAATGGACATCAACATCTCATTGGCCATTATCAGAGAAGGAGGTCTGTTTGGAAATGTGTCAGTGTTCTACTATGCTCAGAGTATCACAGAGGGCGCTGTCCTAGGAACAGACTACTCTGTTCAACCAACGGTATGTCATTTCACATTTAATACATCAAGATGGTTCTTGTTTTATATTAATATTGTGTAACTGACGTTCTCTGTTCAACCAACATTGTAAAATACTTCTTGTGATTCAAGGATTTTGATTGGCTGATTACCATGGTTCATTCTACAATATACCCCTTCCAAAACTAAATGTACCACACCTGTTATACTTGTATTCGTACACAGTAAGCAGCTGATAAAATTAATGGAGAAATAAAATTGTCAGTTGGTTCAGATAGAAACAAAGAAGTTGTCTTAAAATGAACAAATACAATAAATTATTCCTGCTAATATGAACATTCAAAGGTTTTATCAAATCCCGCAGACATTTGTAATAATAAATTTAAGGAGAGAATATTACTTTTGTCACTTTTAAATTTGATGATCAGATTACATTGTTAGACGCTCCGTACAGGCAATGAAACATCAGCAAACAACAAAAGAAGGTATCTAAAGCAGAGTAAAGATTGTCTGCATAAAATACCTACTTTTAAATCGAAATTGGTTGTCAAACGGTGATAGCCATTTAAATTTAATATTTGTGGACAACAACTTTTAATACCAGCACCCCACCCCCACCCCTACCTACCCCAAATGTATGCAACAAATTAATTTGTAGTATGTTTGCCAAAAGTATCTATAAAAACAAACCCAAGAATATTTTACATTTTCAAATGTTAAAAAAGTATTTTACAATGAAGATCACCTGTTTCTATTTTTGTATTCTCGAGGGGGATATCGTGTAATTGACGGTTAATAGGCGGATGACCGCCTTGCCGCTATGTAACTTAGTAATCATCCACCCATCAACCATCAATTACACGATATCCACTTGAGAAGACAAAAAATAGAAACAGGTGATCTCTTTAGTATGTCACTTCACATTTAATACATCCAGATAGTCCTCGTTTTATATTAATATTGTGTAACTGACATTAGGTGGTGGTTACCTGTTAGATATCTGAATAAATAAATGGCTCCTTGCTTATATAACTCACGGTTCTAACAGCACCATCTCTATGTAATTTATATGTTGTTAAAATGACATCAGCCTATCAAGAAGACCATGATATAGTCTTGAGTCTAGACTCTAAAAGTTTTATAAGTACAAGGCCTGGACAGATTAAGGATACTCATAAAGATATTAACAATAGTGAGGTTTAGATATTTTTCTTCTACATTGACATGTAATGACATTTTAGCATTAGATATCACTTAGTATATCTACCTGATACACATCACCTCCCCATGGGTGCAAGTTGTCCGGTATTTACTGGAATTCTGGTGTTTCGGCCTGCCGAGAAACGATTACGGACTTTTGTCTGCTTTTCTCTGCTTGTCTTTTAGTAGTAACAGTACACCCACACACATCATGCCTGGGGTTAACCAAAAAATTTCAGGTATTTTTTTGAAAAATTACTTACACCCTTGCCTCCCACTAGTAAAATTAAATCTACACATAAATACAAACATCTAACTGTAGTCAGTACAAATTAGGCAATACACGTGCTATGTCATCGTTCTTGTCGGGCGATTGTTGGTTTAAATAAATTATTTAAAATAGATCAAAATGTCTCATTTGTTACCGATGTAATCGGTATCAGGCTACTACCAACACTTGGGTGACCAAACACATATTGGATTTATGGATATAGATATTTTGAACAAGAATATGTAAGTAGATTTTAATTCTAATAATTCAAACATATTTTATTTGCCAAAACTGGTTAAAACGGCAACAAACTCCAGACTGCCTGAGTAAAATGTCTTTCTGTCTTTCTTTCTTTGTATGGGGCGGGATCTAGCTCAGTTGAGCGCTCGCCTGAGGTGCCATGGTCACAGGATCGAACTTTCTCGGTGAACCCATCAATTGGGCTTTTTTCTGTTCCAACCAGTGCCCCATGTCTGGTATACCATAGGCTGTGGTATGTATTGTCTTGTCTATGAGGAAATGTATATAAAAGATCCCTTGCTGTTTATCGGAAAGAGTAGCCTATGCGATGGTAGCAGGTTTCCTCTAAACGACATATGTCAGAATGATCATATGTTTGACGTCCAATAGCCGATGACTAAATAAAAATCAATGTGCTCTAGAGGCATCGTTAAATACAACAAAATTTACTTTACTTTTCCAGACTGCCTGTGTAAAATGTCTTTCTTTCTTTGTTGCCAGGAGTTGCAGTTTGCTGCCGGGGAACGTCACAAGGACATAGTGATAAGAATCATCGATGATGACCTCCCAGAAGCAGATGAAACCTTTGAGATAATTCTCACAAACCCGCGCAATGGCGCCGAGATAGGATCACAGTCTAAAGGTAAAATATCTGCAGAAAAATATCCACAAAAACACTCCAACCCCAACCTACCCATCACCACTATGGATTTATCCAGGCATTCTCTGGTACCGGAGAACAGACACAGACCCAAGGAGAGGGGGTGTAGTCGGTACATCGCTCCAGGGCCCATGAAGCCCCAGGGGACTCATAAATATTTATTTAATTTTTATTTACATCGGCATGGCTGGTATTCATGCTGCAGATCCCTTGATCCGATCCCCGATACCAATACTCTGGCTAAAGATTGTTGAACTTTAATGCATTGTAGCGTATTTTAAGGTCTTAATGTCCTTGCACAGGTGAGGGAGGGGGGCCCGAAATTTGTCTTGGTTCGGCGGCCCTGAATGGACCCTTCCCAAAAGAAATTGGTACTGAAAATTCCCAAAATATTTAATGGCCTAAAAAGTTCATAATAATAACCAAAATTATGCTAATTTTCACAGTCCCATCAGCCATCAGAGCCAGGTGAAAACCCTGGATAAATCTCTAACCACCACCCAACCCAAACAAAAAAATGGCTTTACACTGACTTTACTCTTTTGTTTTACCATAACCTCCAAAAATGAAAAAAAAATCATTCTTGATAAAGTCTGATTATTTTAACATAATGACATTAAACAGTCCAATATAACTTCATTTGGAAGCAAATTAACATATATAAGTGTTGGTTAACACAAATCATTTGCTAAAAAAAGAACACAATGGAATATAGAAGGCCACATTATTTTGGACATATTGATAAAATATTAAAAAAATGAAAATATTTTAAAAACTAAATCCATTAATTAATGAATCCATAAAATGTTAATTTACACACAACCACAAACATTTTTGGAATTTTTCGCTTTTGTTTTAATTTACAGTCACAAATTGCAGTTCATAACCCATCTTCCATTTTTAATTTTTTTTTTTTTAAAACATACCATTTACATATTTTAGTTTTTTTAGCCAATCAGAATAAGAGTAAATCGCATAGCAATAACTATAATGTGTTTCCGATTTGTTTAAATTGCAGCTCAGATTACCATATCAGCCAATGACGATTCTGGTGGGTTTGTCAGTTTCGACTCGACCAATGAGATCATTCTTTACGAACCTGACAATGGCGATGACTCCAGAAGCAAGACCATCCTTGCTCTGACCCGCGGTCCAGGGGTACACGGGGTCGCGTCTGTCGACTTCATCGTCATTGCCAACGATGATATTCCAGTTACTGATCTGTCACCTGCTACTGGAACTGTGACGATAGGCGATGGGGAGGTGTGTATATAGAGAATAATATAGGAGTGGCTGTTAGATACAATATATTTTACAAGTTGTTAAAAAATATATCTACTGTGTGAAAGTGGGTCAGATTCATTTTTATATCTTAACATCTTAAAAACAAGGTTTAAAAAGTTTAAATCTTATTTTCCAACTTTGTTATTTTCCGTGGTACAGTACCTGCCTGATGTGCGGTCTGTCTGTGATCGATCCCCGTCAGCTAACCACTGGGTTTTTTCTCGACATAATCATGCGTCCGACGCCGATATAACCGTATTTACATTTGTAATTTAAACTTTATTTTGTTGCTTTTGTTTATTTTTTAATTTGTTGTATTATATTTGTATTGTATTTTATTTTGTATTGTATTGTATGCAGTCATCAGATGTTGTGGAGGTTACTGTTATTGATGAGAAAACTAAAATTACATTTTTTGTTTGTTTTATATTGGAATTTGTACTGTATTGTATTGTTTTGTATTGGATTTTCTGTTATTATATTTAGTCATCAGCCGTTGTGGAGATTACTGTTATTGATGATAAAACTGAAATGACTTTTTTTGTTGTTTTGTAATGGATTATTTTTACTGTATTTTGTATTGTATTTTGTTATTGTATTTTGTATTCAGTCCTCAGCCATTGTGGAGATCACTGTTGTTGATGATGATATTAAAATAACATTGTTTTATATTGTATTGTGTTTTATATTGTATTTTCTCTTATTGTATTCAGTCATCAGCCGTTGTGGAGATCACTGTTGTTGATGATGATATTAAAATAACATTGTTTTTATATTGTATTGTGTTTTATATTGTATTCAGTCATCAGCCGTTGTGGAGATTACAGTTGTTGATGATGATATTAAAATAACATTGTTTTATATTGTATTGTGTTTTATATTGTATTTTCTGTTATTGTATTCAGTCATCAGCCGTTGTGGAGATCACTGTTGTTGATGATGATATTAAAATAACATTGTTTTTATATTGTATTGTGTTTTATATTGTATTTAGTCATCAGCCGTAGTGGAGATTACTGTTGTTGATGATGATATACCCGAGGAGATTGAAACTTTCTCCATTATCCTCCAACGTCCACAAGGTTGCCAGCTGGGACAGATCAAGCGGCGAGTGATCACCGTGGCACCGAGTGATTCTCCGAGTGGGATGTTCGAGATATTTGTTGCCAATTCAAGGTGGGTCATCACATCATGTTTTTAAACATAGACATGGTTAACATATGAGTACTCAAATATAAACTGAATGTACAATTTTCTTTTGACTATGCTGCAGAATTGATGAAAGCATTCATAGTTATTAAACAAAAACATTTCAATAGTAATTTTAGATTGTAAGTTGTTTAATGTTCTAAAAACAAATATGTTCAGCTATAGTGTATTATATGTTATGTATATCCAAATGTCATTGACAAATTGATGTCATTTTCATTCATAAAAGCCCTAGGCCATTTGCATTTTATGGCTAGTTGGAATTATAAAGCTGATAAAAACCCTTTTGTTTTAATATTAACCCCTTGAACCCAAGGCTCGCATCATAATACAATTTTTTTTCATAATATATGATATTGATGAAATGGAAGCACATTCTGGTCATAATCTTTATTCACTTGCAGAAATTCATCCATATCTGTTGAAGAAAGTGTTGGGCTGATCAAGTTTGATGTTGTCAGAAGCATGGGGTCCAGTAAACAGGTCACTATTGATGTCACCATGGTTACAGAATCTGTTCCTGTTTCACTCAGTGACAAGGAGCTAATTCTAGGCACTCTACAGAACTTGCCAGGAAAGAGAGTCAGTGACTGGCACAGTATGAATGTCAACGGAGTTACCTACCTTTTGATGCTGACATCACTTCCTGCCAACTCTTCACTGAAGTCAGCCATATCCAGTGACCTAAATGGAAATGGTCAATCTCTCATGCTTCGCTGGCAAGGGGAAATAACTCTAATTGAGGTTTATTTTCAAAGCTATTTATTTCCAAATAATGCAAATACATTTTAAGAAAATTAAACTTTTTCATTCTTTTTATTTTATTTTATTTAAAATAAAGATTATATTTATTATATTTAAGATAATTTTAGAAAAAAAACAAATATTAGGACAAAATAACTGATTGCAAAAATTGTTACTAATATTTTTATGATGCAGCTGTTTTATTTTTCTCCAAATATATCAACAATTATTGTGACCAAAAAACCCCGATGACAATCTAAAGTATCAATGTCGAAAACGACAAACACAAAGGAAACACAAAACAAATGAAGCCAGCCATCTTTATGTTACAAGGGGCAGGATCTAGCTCAGTTGTTTGAGCGCTCGCCTGATGTGTCGCGATCTCAGGATCGAACCTCCTCGGTGAACCCATCAATTGGGCTTTATTCCGTTCCAACCAGTGCCCCACGACTGGTATACCAAAGGCTAAATAAAACAAACTTTACTCTTTTTTATGTTACAAAAATTGCACGCGGTTATCTCCCTTAACTCCAACTGATGTTGTTCCACACTATTAATTATAACAAAAATAAAAAGTACACCTTCCTCAATATGACTATTACATATTAAACATTATTTTAATTAATGTTTGTTCTGTGTCTTTTATTTATTATTTTGTTATTTAACTTTAATAATACTTATAGACTGTGAAGACCAATGGGGCGAGTGCTGCTGATTCCTTCTCACTAGGTGGCGCTGACTATGTGGCAATAGCCAATGGTGGAGCTGAAGGCTCTCGGAATGTTGATTCAGTGTTATACAGCATTGAAACAGGAGGCATTCTCAAACAGGTAACTATAGATACGGTATCCGCAAATATATTCACGAATAAGAAATGTACTGCAAACATTCTGAAAAGACAGCAAATTTAATTAAGCACCAACTTATTTCTGTTAATTTATTTCCAATTTAGCTGTGTTTAATGTTGCATTTGAGCATTCTCAGAAATTGTTAATTTGTTAAGTTATAACCATGTCATTTGTGACTTGTTTGCATTAGGTTGCAACTTATAAAGAATATGTCAGTGACACATACAGTGGCATCCACTTAATTGCATATCAGTTTATAGAATAATTTGGTTATTTGCATAACATATTACTGCACAAATCCATTGAGCATTAAACAGTACAAATTAAACTGCTTAATTGAATAGACCCAGGAGCTATAATCTGGTTATTTACTTAGGAAATTTGCAAAATATTAATGTTTTGTATATAAACCATAATTAATTTGTTCAAATCAATAATAATTGTAGCTATATCTGTTCATTAAAAAACCCAACCACAAAAATAGACTAAATAAATAGCCATATAGATTTTTGAAAGATAAACACATGAAAGGTATATCTGCAAACAATAATATTTCCCTAATAGATTGTGTTCTAGGCACTTGTAAAACTTGATAATTGTTATGACATGGAAATTAAACTGGAATGGTTAACTGCATCTTCGGGTTAAAGACATGTCAGAATTACCTTATGTTTGACGTCCATTAGCCAATGATATAAAAAAAAATGTGCTCTAGAGGCATCATTATATAAAACAAGATTTACTTTTAGTTTCTTTCTTTGTTTCTTTCTTTCAGAAGCAGACGTTCAGTACCAAAGGAGCAAGTGATGTGAAATTCTTCTCCAAGAACTCTCAGAGTTTCCTCCTCTTTGTGAACTCTCTAGACGACACCAGCCAGTCAGACCTGTCTCTGGATATCTACATCTGGGAGGCAGTGTTGGGACGGTTTGGTTCGTCACCCTGGCAGACGGTGTCATCGCTATACCCGCGAGCCGTGGCCATGTTTCACATCGGCAACGTTCTGTTCATGGCCGTCGCTAACTACTATGACTGGACTACCAGTGCATATGAAACAAGGTGACCATTTTGTTTTATTTTATGTCTTATGGGGCAGGATCGTGTTTGTAGGCTGCTTACTGAGATGCTTGAGTCAAGGGATCAAATCCCTCAGTGGACCTAATCCCTGATTGTTTTTTCCCATTCTAACTATTGCTTCATGATTGCAGGAGTTTAAAATTCTCATTGCTCAACGTCTGGGTCAAGTGGAATTTCCATGTAGGGCAAGTAATTAAGTTAACTGCATATGTCTGATGGCAAGTGATTAATAACAGCCAAAATAGTTTATTAAATTAAGTACTATATCAGTGTTGGGTACTGTAAAATGTTTGGGTGAGTGGAAACATATATCGAATAAGTGGAAATCAGATTGGCACTTCCTCTGTGACAAGTAATGTTTTAGAAAAATGTTCAACATCTGGACTGGTTTACCAAGAGCCAAGGTATGTGTCCATGTGGGATAGGGTTATTCCACCCTCAGGTACATAATTTGTTGTCAGGGTCGAGGGTGGAATCAATGTGCTCTAGAGGTTTTGTTAAATAAAACAAACATTACTCTTTTCTGTTTGTAGCTCTATAATATACAAAATGGAGTCTACCTACTTCTTCTCTCTGCACCAACGAATTTCAACCAAAGGGGCCATCGATGTTGTCCACCTCTCGGTTGGTGACCTTCACCTTGTAGTGTATGCCAACAACCGCCAGAATGTGATCAGCAGTCCTCAGACGTCACAGATCTACCGGTGGGATGAGACCACACAGCTGTTTCTACTCTACCAGGAAATAACAACCACGCGAGTACAGTCTGTGACTTCTTTCAAAGATGGCGGTGGTGTAGGTAGGTTGTAATTAGTAGAATATAGGTGGTATGAGACCACTCAGTTGTTTCTCTACCAGGAAATAACAACCACGCGAGTACAGTCTGTGACTTCTTTCAAAGATGGCGGTGGTGTAGGTAGGTTGTAATTAATAGAATATAGGTGGTATGAGACCACTCAGTTGTTTCTCCTCTACCAGGAAATAACAACCACGCGAGTACAGTCTGTGTCTTCTTTCAAAGATGGCGGTGGTGTAGGTAGGTTGTAGTTAGTACTCTATCCTTACTGACAATGGTTGTATAATTGACTAATTTATTATCCACCATTTATCCATCCACTCACATCAATCCATCCATCCATCTATCCATCTGTCCACCACCCCACCCATCCATTCATCTATCCATCTATCCATCTATCCATCCATCCATTCATCCATTTACCCATCCATCCATTCATCCATCCATCCATCCACCACCCCACCCATTCATCCATCCATCCATCCATCCATCCATCCATCCATTCATCAGTCTATCCAATCATCCATTCATCCATCTATCCATTCATTTATTCATTGATTCATTGATTCATTGATTCATTTATTTACTTATTTTCATATGTACTTATTTATTTCAGTGTATCTTGTATTTGCCAATGGAATCAGTAAATCAGAAATCTTTGAGTGGAATATAGAACAGAAGAGATTTTTGTCTGCCTGGAGTGGAGATCCAGCACTTCGTCTTTACCCAATCACAATTCAGCAGACGTCTGGAGATTTAAATTTATTGGCTGCAGCAGACGTCAACCCCGACAGAAGTCCAACCATTTACCAGGTTGCCAAGGTTTCAAAACAAAACATCTTCATGCCAAGGTATTTCATTTTAGGGTTGTTCATCAGATGATGGGTTAAAGGGGTGGTGGAAATATATTTGAGATCAGGGGTCAAGGTCATTGTAATTAATTAGACCTGGTGTTGTTTTTAGAGCAAATAACTCATGACAGTATGAAGATATATTATACTTAGCATTTTCTCTAGAACTCAGAAATGTATGGTGCATAGAACATTTTGGGGACATATCTATAATTTTCAGGGGTGTTTATAATTTTAACACAAATTATGGAGAGAAACAAGATCAAACTGATCCAAGGCAGGATGGCGCAGTATTGTCTGGGCATGTTGGGGCAAACACTAAGGTAAACCCTATATATGGTGATAGAACGGCTCTATTTTAAGGTTAAAAGCTAAACATTCTGAAGAAATGGGGAAGTTGGGGGTTTATTTTACGGATGGGTTTGATTATGCACTGAGCTCCATTCCCCAGATCCCATAATTGTGCCACCTGTTTAGC
>JAUUEI010189841.1:0-14780 GCA_032274625.1 Depressigyra globulus
TTCCTCCACACCCACTAAGTGCCAATACAATACTAATAGAAAGACCTAAATACTTCTTCATAATTTCTCCTTTTTTTTAAATTAGGAGCTAATTATAACAATTAAGCGTTAGCTGTTTGTAAGCAATTATAATGTTTCTTGATATTTTTGTTTGATAAGAACAGCTGTTCCTAACAATAAAATAACAAAAATTGAAATAATTTCATTTTTTTTCATAAGCTAATTGTATTATAGAAATGTTACCGATATGTAAGCGGATAATTCTTACAATATTTTTATGAATGAAAAACATTATGATGTTATCATCATCGGATCTGGTGCAGCTGGGATGATGAGTGCTATAACTGCATCTAAAAATGGCAAAAAAACACTACTTCTAGAAAAACTAAAAACCTTAGGATCTAAGCTAAAAGCGACAGGTGGAGGTAAATGTAACCTCACAAATACTCTAGATCTAGAAACCTTTATGCACCATTTTGGAAAAAATGGTAGATTTATGACGCCCTCTCTTAAAACTTTGGATCAGATGGGTTTGCGAGAGTTTTTTAAAGAGATTGGGGTGGAGACTCATACGGCAGATGGATTTCGTGTATTTCCAAAAACACATAAGTCTGATACGATACTTGAAGCTTTGCAAAAAGAGTTAGATAGGTTGGGTGTAGAGATATTGTGTGAGCATAAAGTAGATGAGATTTTAGCTAAAGATGAAGTGATAAAAGGGCTTAGGGTAGGTGAAAAACTCTTTTTTACACAAAATATCATAGTAGCAACTGGAGGTTTAGGATATCCAGATCTAGGTACTACTGGAGATGGATTTAGCTTAACAAAAGAGTTATCTCATACGACTACAAAACTTTATGCTGCGATGCTTCCACTTAAAACAAAAGAGTCTTGGGTAGAAAACTGCCGTGCTGATACCATACCTAAAGTTACTATGAGGATAGATCATAAAAAGTATAAAAGACTAAAAGCAACAGGAGATCTGATATTTACAAAAAATGGTATAAGAGGACCAGTAGTTCTTGATTTTGCAAGAGAGATAACACCTCTTTTAGAAGAGTTAGGTGAAGTTAGTATAGTTGTAAATCTCACAAAAGGGCTAAACGAAGAGCAGATACGAGATATCTTAAAAAGAGATTCACAAAATAGTATATTAACATCTATAGAAAAGCTTTTGCCAAATGCACTATCAAAAGAGCTTTGTAAGCTTTGTGGTGTAGATTATTCTTTAAGATACAACAAGATAGATGGACAAAAAAGAGATCTACTTATAAAAACTTTAGCAAATACACCACTTACAATCATCGGTCATGATGGATTTAAAAAAGCTATGATTACAAGAGGGGGAATTAGTCTAAAAGAGGTAGATCCAAATACTTTACAGAGTAAGAAAGTAAAAGGTCTATACTTTTGTGGAGAGGTTTTAGATCTAGATGGACCATGTGGAGGATATAACCTCCAGTGGTCGTTTTCTAGTGGAGCATTGGCTGGAGAGCTTACTTCTTAATCTCAGATACTATAACACCTCTAAAATCACCCTCTTTAAAGCCTATAGCTTGATCGTCTGGATATTTTTCTTTTATTTTTGCTTTTAACTCATCGCTTACATTTTCACCATGACACTTCGTACAAACTGGCATTACTAAAAGTGGCTTATAAACTCTAACCGAGTCATTTAGATCTATAGCAACGATATTTTTAGGTGTTAGAGTTTTATCATTTGCTGCTTTTTCAAAAACCTCCATGATACCCTCATCTGCTGGATCTGCAATATTGTCTTTTGCTCTTACTTTTAGAGCTGTTCGTCTTACACTTGCACCCTCTGGAAGTTCTTTGTTTACCTCTTTTGTGATCTCATCAGCTTTATTTGAACAAAACTCAAGTGCTTTTAATCCTGTTGGATCTGCTTTCATCTCTTTTTGAAGTTCAGTTTTTAAAGCTTTTCCTAGCATTTTAATATACTTTATACCTTCAGCTTTTTTCTCTGTTGGCTCTACCTCATTTGCTTGAAGCACTAATGCAAACATCATGATTATTGATAATTTTTTCATACTCTTCTCCCTGGATTTATTTTAAAATTTAATCATATCTAATCTAAGATTAATCAACATTTATCTATACTCACTCTTATGAGATGGAGAGATGTAAAACAGGGTAAAATCACCAAACAATCAGAAGCAAAAGAGGATGAAAACTTACCTCCTTACGCCCCAAATACTCTCCGTGCAAAAGCTTTTATAACTGACGCTTTCTTGCTATCTATGCCGATATTTTACATTGTGGTTTATCTAGTTTTTGATGGTCTTAGAGGGGCGAGTGGAGTTGAGGGACATAGGCTTATGAGTTGGATCTATGTTCTTTTACCTTTGGGTATTATCGTTTCACTTTTTAGCTCAATCTCAGGACAAACACCTGGTCTTAAATCACAAAATCTAAAACTTATAGACAACAACACAGGAGAAAAACCAAACTTTATACTCTCATTTTTAAGATTTGTTTTTTTTAATATCGCATTTTTTTCAGGTATTGGTCTGCTTGTAGGGTTATTTAGAAAAGATAGCAGAGGTATAGCAGATCTGCTTTCTGGTACTTCTATCATCAAAATGGACTCTAGTGGGACATAAAGCTTTTTTTAAAATCTCCTCATTTTTCTTTTTCTACTTCTCCATCATCGGTGTTTGGGTTATATTTTTGCCAAAGATGTTGCACGATTTGGGATATAGCTCTACAGAGATTGGCATAATCTTTTCTATACCTCCTTTGATGAGGTTTTTAACACCATTTTTCTTTTTAAAACTATTTTCTCTTACTCAAAAAGTTTTACATATAACCCTAATCATGATGATTTTATCTGTACCACTTCTCTATATAAGTATAGAAAATTTTAATCAGTTTGCATTTGCAAATATATTTTTTGGTGTATCATTTGGACTTACATTGCCATATATCGAATCATACGCTTTAACGGTACTTCAAAAAGAGAAGTTTGGTAGATCTAGGTTGTTTGGATCTATCGGTTTTACCCTTGTGGCACTTGTGTTGGCTAGGGTTTTTGATACTCAAATGGGGCTTCATTTTATCGCTGTAAGTGTTGTGTTATCGGCTTTGTTTGCTTATCTTATCTCTTTGGATGATGAACATTTTCACAATGATATAAAAGAGAAGAAAGAGAGCTTTGATTTAAAAAATCATATACCTCTTTGGGTAAGTATATTTTTGATGCAGGTTGGTTTTGGGGCATTTTATAGTTTTTTTACTATATATGAAAACGAACATGGTATATCTTTGGAGGTTGTTAGTTATCTTTGGAGTTTTGGGGTGTTGTGTGAGATTGTACTTTTTTACTTTCAAGAGCATATCATCAAGTTTGATCTGCTAAAGATTATGAAGTTTGCTATATTTATGACAGTGATTCGTTGGTTAATCTTATATCTTTTCCCATCATCTCTTGCTCTTGCATACCTCTCACAAAGCTTTCATGCTCTTAGTTTTGCCCTATATCATACAGCAACTCTAAGTTATCTGTACAAACTCTATAGTGATAAAAAGTTAGCAGCTCAGTTTTACTATGGGTTTGGATTTGGTTTGGGTGGTTTTGTGGGTAGTTTGGTTGCTGGATACTTTTATGGGGAGTATCTATTTTTAAGTTCAGCTATCATCACACTTTTGGCGATGATAGCACTCTATGTCAGATCTAAGCCTAGTTTTCAAGCTTGATATTTGTAATCTTACCTGTTCCTCTAACTGCAAAACCATTTATATAGCCAGATTGGTTATCATTATAATCTAACTGTGCACTTGGATAAAACCTTCTTATATCATCCAGTATATCTCTACTAAAGTGATGCCAATCTCCATCTTTTGCACTATTTCCTAAGGATATATGCATAAAGCTATCTGTATAACCAGAGTAACCGTTTGATGATGGCGTGTAGACTAAATCTCTTCGTCTTTGACCATCTTCAGTTTGGAACTTTAAGACAACAAATATGATAAAATCTCCATCAAATTTTCCATCCCATGATATGTTTAGTTTGTTCTGATAGCTTGGTAGTTCACTCCAAGTGTAAACTTCAGATGTATCATATCCCAAGATTTGAAACTGATTATCTAAGCCAGTTGTATAGAGTGAGAGCACATTTCCTTTATGAGAGTCACCTTTGTACTGATAGTAAGCACCATCTGGAGTATTATCATAAAGTATGACATTTGGTGGAGATTCTATAGATGAATCTACGATATACATATCATTGCCATTATAGTTTTGTGTTGGTTGTTCGTTATCATTCTCTTCATCGTATGTTATTGTAGAGCTACTTCCACAGCCAACAGTAAAAAACAAAAGAGAACTAATCGTGATAAGTTTGATAAAAAAATTCATATATTTTCCTAAGAAGATTTGTATGTATAAGTTTGGCATGATATATGATTTTTATAGTAATGTCAAGGAGTCTAAGCTTCCTATATTGTCATCATTCTTTTGTTTTGTTTAAATAGCTATCTTCTTATGATAGCTATTTAAAACTACTTTATATATTGTATGATTCTATCACTTATAAGTTTTTGACCTTTTGATGATAAATGGATCCTCGTATTGCTACCATACTCAGTAGCGTCATCAAATCTATAAAGAGAGATATCTTTATTAGCAAATATATCTTGAGTATCTATCATAGGATACTCTTTTGATAGTTCTTTATATGCAGTTATGTATGCACTAGAATCTATACCTATCATGCTATTTGGCATAGTTAGTATTATATGAGTGTCGGGTTTTTTTGTTAAGATCTTATCAATACCATTTGTTAGATCTAGTAGTAGACTCTCTTTTGTTGCTCCAACTCTAGCATCATTTATGCCTAGAGATATGTTTATAACTGTTGTTGCTCCATTTTCAGGTATTTGGCTTATGAGTCCATCTATAGAATCCCTTGCCCAATCCTTTGCCTTAGTGCCAGAATATGCTTCTAATATAGTATGAACACCATCTCCTAAAGCAGTTGAGACACTTTTAAAAATCTCATCATTTTTAAAGTGAGAATCATCAGCCCTTGTGCTATCACCTACACATATATAAGTAGATCCTTCTTGAGATAAGATAGTTCTTATAGGTGAGAATGAGTCACTATCTTTTTTGGTTTGGGTGTAGCTTAAAAGAGTCTTTTTTGGAAAAGCTAAAGTATCAGTAGATCCATCATCTATCCTAACACCAACTCTGTAACTATCCTTTAGATTAAAGTCACTCTTTTTAATCATAACTTCAATAACTCCATCTTTTGAAACAAATTTTGTGGCATCTGCTAGGGTTTGGTTATCCCATTCCCATTTTGAGTCGTTGGTTTTTGCGATATAAAGTTTTCCTGCACTTCCTATGGCAAAATCAGCTCCACTCTCACTCCAATCAGTCGCTTGATGTCCTGTTTTTGGATCGTTATCTGAGTCTATAAACCATATTGATGAAGGATTTTTTATCGTTTTACTTTCAAACAAAAAGTATGCAAAAACTCCATCAGAGTATGTTTTTATAGTACCATTATCTAAAGATACACCCTCTATATCTTTCCAATCATCACTATTTGCATCTACTGTTATCTTTAGATCTGTATGTATAGGTTTTGGAGTTGTAGGTTTTGGATCTGGGTTGATAATCACAGATGGTTTTTGCTCACAAAGCATACTCTCTCTTGTGCTTTTATCATAGTTAAGAGCTGACTTTTCAGCTTCATATATATTTTTAATATTTGATAAGTCTAAAGTTTGATTATAGATCTTAACTTCATCAATAGCCCCGTTTAAGAGATTGTTATCTTTGTGGTCTTTATGCCCATTATCACTATCAAGTCCCATCCACTCGTCATTTGGTTTTCCTATATAGCATAGATCTCTAGTTGTTGATATAAGTTCACAAGCTCCACCCTCATTGTGCCAAGCAACTTCAACCTCTACCTCTTTGCCATCTACAAATATATGTGGATAGTTTTTACTATCTATACTCACTGCTATATGTTGCATAGTTTTAGGTTTTAGTACATCATCAACAGTTTTAACATCTGCACAGAGATTGTCCCTATCGCCATTTGTAAATGCAAAGTATAGTTTGTTGCTTTTATAGTAACGATTTAACCAGATCTCACTTTTGTGTTTATCTTCATAGCTTTTACCACTATCATCATTTCCAAAGCTAAAGATTGTCTCCCAGTTTTTACCCTCTCCTGCCTCTTTATCAAACATAACCCAAGCAGAAAATGTAAAACCATTTGAATAATCAACATCCATAGTAGGAAGTTTTATAAAGTCATCTTTACCATCAAGTTTTAAGGCACTATTTAGTGTAGAATTTATAAGAGTAGGATGGTTTTTGATAGTTGCATCAAAGTTGCCTATCTCATCAACTAAGCTAGATTCAACTTGACACATATCAAATCTATACTCTATAAGAGGTTGAGAATGATTAGATATATCAGTCTTAGATCTTTTAGATAAACTCTTTTTTAAGTTATTATTTTCTATATAAACATTTTCTTTTAAATTATATTTATTGTTTTTAACCTCTTCAATACTACTTGAACTACCACAACCTAGAGATAAAACCCCATATATAAACACCACTATAAATCTTATAATCATCTTAAAGCCTTACTTTTTTAGATGATTATACATAAAAAGTATAAAAAATGCAATATATTTAATAAATTTATATTAAATTAAGAATAATTAACTATTTATTTAGCATTATATCTGTTATACTTCCTGTTCCTTTAAGTGCAAAACCATTTATAAAGTCCGATTTATTATCTTCATTATAGATAATTTTAGCATTAGGATAGAATCCATTAAGATCATCTATAATATTTCTCTCATAACTATGCCATTTACCATCTTTGTATGATTTATCTAATTTTATAATGAGATATTCAGAGAAGTTTATTTCATCTGTACTACTTTGTAAAGTTGTATAAACTAAATCTTCATGTTGATGAACTCCATTTTCATCTGTAAAATCAACAACTACAAATATAGCAAAATCATCACTAAATTTAGCACTCCAAGATATGTTAAACTTGTTTTGATAGTTTGGAAACTCTTCCCACTCGTAAGTTTCATTTGTATCATAACCTTGTATATGTATAGCATTTTTTAAACCATTTGATTTGAAGTATAAGACATTTGCTTTATACTCATCATCATAGATATAATCATAATAAGGTTCAAAATCTACAACTTCTGCATGGTATAGATCTACATTTGGAGGACACTCAAGAGCTGAATCAACTATCTCTATAGTATCTTGAGACTTTTTTAATAAGTCTGAACAATTCTTTGGCTCATTAATCACTGAAGGTGTTGGCGATGAAGGCTTTGTTGGTGTTGTGATAGGTACAGAAAGCCTATTGTCATGAATATCTATATCTCCACAACCAGAAGTAAAAAGTATCATCGTTGTAAGTGATATCGTTTTTATAAAGTTTTTCATATTATTTTCCAATTTTTTATTTATCTATGCTTCTTAATCGTCACAATATGGCAACAATGCAATAAATCAGATGGTCATAATAAAGTGATATATACCACTTTTGGATGAAATATTTAACCTTATAAGATTTTTGTTAAGTATATTTACAAAGTAGATAATTTGCTAAAATTACTTGAGTGTGTAAAATAGACTCATATTTTGCTATACTTTATAAAAATAGGGGGAAGTTTGTATGAAAAATATATTTTTATTTATAGTAGCTGTATCGATGTTTTTAGGTTGTGGAAGTAGTAGCAAAGCTAAAGATGAAAAAGTGGTAGAGTTAAACAATCAACAAGCTACAGATAACACTTCATTGGAGCAGTTAAAGAAAGAGGTTAAAAAAGATAGCAAAACTCTAACTATATATGTTCATGGTTATGATCCAAAGGGTTATAAAAGAGTGGGAGTTTTTGGAAATGACAACTATGATAAAGTGATCGATAAGATGGTAGAGTTTACGGAGTTTGATACTACAAAAACCTATGATAAAGATAGTAAAAATATCATAGCAATCACACCATACTATGGAAATATCGCACCAGATTACTATACTCAAAAAGATGAAGATGAGTTAAAAGAAGCAGGTGATGGGATACCAAGATATGCTCTCATAATCGCTAAGTTTGCAAAAGAGATGCTAAACAAAACAGGAGCAAATGAGCTAAACATCGTAAGTGCAAGCATGGGATCTTTAGTTACAAGATACCTGATTGAGAAAGATTTAGAGCATATCAGAAGTGATAAACTGATAAAAAAGTGGCTATCTTTAGAGGGTGTGATTGTAGGAAATATAGGGGCTAGTGATAAGTTTTTATATAGTATCGCAGATAGGGTAGAAAAGCAACCTTATGAAGTAAGTCAGATGAAGTATAGCTGGATTAAAAATCAGTTTGGAAACTCTTTAGAAAACCTAAAAGGTATAGATATAGCATTTGAAAGCTCTACTGATGATGATTTAAATAAAAAAGCCATATCTACCTTTAAAAGAGAGGCAAATGATGGGGTACAAGCTGTAAAAGATACCTATATAGCTGGTTATGCTCACACATTTTTTCATGAGACTCATACAAGTTTAGACAAGAGGGATTCAGCTTGGGGTTATGCTTCGACATTTTTAACATCTAGCAAAAGAGTTAAAATCACTCTTCTTGAAGCAACTTTAGAAGATCTACATGAGGATAAGCTTGGGTTTGTGAGTATTTTACCAGCTGAGGTAGTTTTTGAGAGTCGAGTTTACTCTCCAAAAGCTATGTCAAAGTGGGGATTTACAGGTGCTATAGATGAGAGGTTGGTAAGTGGCTATCATCTACCAATCCAGAAGTATAAAGACGAGGGTGAAGCAAAGAGATTAGATCTAAGTTTATTTGATAGTGTTGTTTTAGATGATGAGAGTGAGTTGAGATTAGATATCACTCCGTATGAGTTAGATCGTGAGTTTATGTATGATGTTAGAGAGATTACAGGACATGGAAGTAAAGAGTCACTTGAGGATGCTACAGTAACTCTACCACTCGAAGATGGGATCTATGATATCAGATCCAATGAGTGGAGTGGCAGGGTTAAGGTAGAGGTTTTATAGACCTCTATCTAACTTGCATACTATTTTTATCATATATGATATAAACACCATTTTCTACTCTTAAAATCTCACCCCAACCGCTTGCAAAGTAGATATCTTTATTGTCGCATTGTGTATGTATGACATTAAAATAATTAAAATTACTCTGATCTAAATTTGTAACACTACTTGTCTGAAATGGTGAGAGATGTTCTACTATATGACAGCTCATACCCTCAAATGTATAGTTATCGTTCACTTTAGCTTGTCTAGGATATTTGCTTACTAAATTATCTTTATCTACTGATATGATATTGTCAAAACTTACTTTATCTCTTTTGTTTATGGTATTGTCTATGTATTTATATATAGATTTATCATTTTTGTTTCTCTCATAATTTACACTATATTCTTTTGACATAGTTCCAGAACTATCATACTCATAAGCTTTTTGCTTCACAGACTTACCCTCTTCATATACCTGATAGATGTACCCATAATCAGCCATATCATAGTAGTTAGTATCTACTTCACCATACTGATAATCACCACTATAAGTTCCACCATTTATTCCTGCTTGATTTATAGTAACTGTTCGACTTGCATTTGCTACATTTCCATCACTATCTTTAACAGAGTAGTTTACATAGTATTGACCCTCTTTGTAAAAGTTTATATTACTATCAACTGTAACTTTATCTGTTAAATCACCATCTTGAGGGTCAGTTGCACTATATCCAGGATCGTTTATCACTGTTCCTATCTTTAGAGTTATATCTCTATCCCCATTTAAAGTAATCGTAGGATTATCAGCATTTTCTTCACTTGCACCAGTACAGCCACTAAAACTAACTATCATAACTGTTAATAAAATATAAAAAATCTTCATATCATCTTCCTTTCATTTTTGTTATACTACACCAAAATCGTGAAGTATTCGTATATCACTAGATCCTAGACTCAACCAAGATGATCCTGTCATCAGTCATTCTAAGTACCTCACCTTTTCCTTTTGCATAGTATATGTCTGTTTTTATGCCATTTTTACTGCACTCAATCTTTAAAACATCATCATAGAGAGTGTTTCTATTATCAGATAGCACTCCTGTTGCACTCGTTGTTACAAAAGTAGCTAAATGCTCTTTTATATGACAGAGCTTATCATCATCTATATACTCATTATCTACTTTTAACTTAATGGGGAATTTACTAACTAACTTATCATCACTATTGTAGCTTTGTATATCATCCAATGTTACTCTATCATGATAACTATCATCACCAAATCTTTTATATACAAAGTCATTACTTCTACTGTACTTTATGGTTGTATCTTCATTTGATAATCTGTTTTTAGATAGATCATATACATAAGCAGGATTTGTTATGCTATCACCATTTATAAAAGCTCTATAATCGTACATATAAGAAGGTAGATAATATAGCTCATCATCAACTTCATAATCTCTATACTTAAAACTACTCTCTTTTGTGGATGAGATAGTTATATATCTCTCTTTTGTCGCACTATGTCCATCGCTATCTTTAAGATAATACTTCACTACATACTCACCCTCTTTGGAGTAATCAACATTACTACTTATATTTAGATCTTTGGTTAAATCACCATCTTGAGGATCTTTCGCACTAAATCCTGGCTCTTGTATGATGATATTTGGTTTTAGAGTGATTTGATTATCTCCTTTTAGGGTGATAGTTGGCACCTCATCATCTATCTCTCCACACCCACTAAAAATAGAGATGGCTATAAAAGTTAAGATCCTACCTAAAACTCTCATATAAAAATCCTTCATATTTTTTTATAATCATAACCTAAAAAAGCTCAAACCACATTAGTATAAAAACCCAAACAACCACAGCGGTATTTTAGATCCAAAACCTATCTCGATATCATCAGCTACTACAAAGCTATCTTTCACATCTTTTATCTGCTCAAAGCCTTTGTTTTTACCACCTATTTCGAAGGTGTATTTTTCATCTACTAAGAAATCACCTTTCTTGGGATATCTGAGTATATGATTTGTCGATAAGATATTTAAGAAAAAAGTCTCTCTTACAGTTCCTATATTTGCACTATTGATATATAAAAGATTACTATTATCAAGATATATCTTTTGCGGTTTTTCTAATACTTTTAATCCTCTTGATGATGCTTTCATTAAAAGCTTTAATATTCCTGCATCTTCAAGCTTTATAAAATACTCTTTTAAAGTTCTTCCATCACCAATATCAAGTAAATTTTTTAACTTTTCTATTACAGGCACAAATGGCACACTCTCCATAATAACACTTAGTAAAAGTTTTAATTTTTTTATACTGTTTCCATCAAGGCTTGGATAGACAAAAAGCAGATCACTTGAAATTGAAACATTTATATTTTGCTCTAGCATATCAAAAAATATATCTTCATCCTTGATACTCAAAGAGTATGGATAGTAACCTGTTTTTAGATACTGTTTAAAAAGTGGCAATATCTTTGTATCCAGTTTATTTACAATATCAAATGCTATATCTTCATGATTGTTTAGTATCTGTTCTAAAGATAGTTTTGGTAGTTTTATATCCAAAGTAAGTTCAAGATACTCTTTGAAACTCATACCATACATTTTTAAAATATGAGCTCTTCTGCTTAAATCATGACTTCCTTTATCTATTTTGAGTGCCGAACTACCAGATGCCAAAATACGAAGATTAGGAAAATTGTCATATATACTTTTTAACTCTTGAGACCAGTTTGAATATTTGTGTATCTCATCAAAACACAATAAATCTCCACCATTTTGCTCAAAATGTTCTGCTATCTCATACATCGTAAGCTCACCTATCAAAAAACTATCCATACTCACATACAAAGATTTCCATTCCGGATGCATTGCCATATATTGAGCTATTGTAGTAGTCTTCCCAATACCTCTTTGCCCTGTAATGATGCTAAGACGATGCCGTATTTTATTTTCTTTAATAAAGTATCGTTGATACTTTAGGTTGTTTCTATGAAGAAACTTTTTTGACTCAATATTTAGTTTAGATAGCATATTTACTCCAAATTAGGTATTTAATTACCTAATTATAGCATAATTTTAGGGATTTAATTACTAAATATACATAAAAGTCATTAAAAATAAAATATAATCAATACATTTTAAAACTTTGGGTTGGGTGCCAAACCACAAATTCTCATCATCTAAAACTCCTAAAAACATCTTATCAAGAAAATATTCATATATGCTACTCAATACAAAAACCCAAACAACCAAAGCGGTATTTTAGATCCAAAACCTATCTCTATATCATCAGCTACTACAAAGCTATCTTTCACATCTTTTATTTGCTCAAAGCCTTTGTTTTTACCACCTATTTCGAAGGTGTATTTTTCATCTACTAAGAAATCGCCTATATCGCTATAGTTTAGACTGTAAAAAGGTTTAAGCATATTTACAAAAAAGACCTCCCTTATTGTTCCAACTTCATTTTCTTGGCATAAAGCATTAAATAGATTGGTATTGTTCAGATACAGTTTATCTGGCTTTCTTATGTTTTTAAATCTTTTTGCTTCATGAGAGATATAAGTTATAAGCTCTGCTTTATCAAGATAATAGATATATTTATAAAGAGTTGATTTTGTAATGCCAACTCTTTTTGCCAAATTTTCAATAGATACTTCATAAGGTTTTGAAACACAAACGGCAA
Organism: Depressigyra globulus; assembly: GCA_032274625.1. Taxonomy (NCBI): domain Eukaryota; kingdom Metazoa; phylum Mollusca; class Gastropoda; order Neomphalida; family Peltospiridae; genus Depressigyra; species Depressigyra globulus. The sequence continues at coordinate 12,786 of JAUUEI010189841.1, forward strand.
TAAGCAGTTTTTTAAGTGTGTCTATCTTATCAACTTGAATATTAAAAATTTTTGTTAAATCTTTATGTAAAACCGTATCTATTATAAAGTTTATTCTATCTATGTATTTTGTTTTATCTTCAAAGTAAAATGGATAGACTCCGTAATCTTTAAAGAGATCAAAATATTTTAATATTTTTTTATCTTTTAGTTGCTCAAACACTAAATGCACTATATTTTCATGATCGTTTAAAATCTCTTTTAAGTTAAAACTTTTTAGTTTTATATTTTGAGACATCTCCAAAAATTCTCTAAAAGAGAGACTTGGCAAATGATACATAGAGTATCTTCTTGCAAAATCCGGATTTGTAATAGAAACCGCACTCGAGCTTGAAAAATAGACTTTAACATCTAAAAAATCATAAATTAGTTTGATTTGCTCTTGAAAATCTTTTGCTTCATGGATTTCGTCTATTACTATTACCTCTCCACCTCTTTTACTAAATTCATCTACAAAATCAAATAAAGATATATTTTTAAAGATAGAGTAATCCCAAGATATATAGAGTTTATTGCTCTCTTTAATCTTTAACTCTTTTAGCATCTGTAAAAGCAAAGTCGTTTTACCAACTCCTCTTGCACCATAAAGCCCTGTTATTTTCGCAGAAGAGTTTAGCAAATCGCTAAAAAGATATCTTTTATATTTTGGTAAAGTTTGATTTTTCTTTAAAAGATATAATCTTTTGGCATTATCTAAAATAGTTTTCATCACTTGCCTTTTAAGTCTTTTGCATAAGACTAATATAGTCTTGATAAGTATAACACAAAAGACTTAAGATAAGATTAGTAGATGTAAGCATCCCCTAAATTTGATCTATATCATCTTTAAAATAACTATCTTTGATTACAATACCCCCATGAAACTACTTATGTTACTTCTTCCATCTTTACTGTTAGCTACTCATATCCATTGGCTTGGAGATTATGATAAGGCTCATCAAAAGGCATTAAGAGAGCATAAAAAGATGCTAGTTTATCTAATACAACCAAAATGCACTCCCTGTAAACTCATCTTAAAAGAAGCCTTGATGGATCATCCATATATAGACAGACTAAATCATAACTTTATATCAGTTATTGTAAACTACACAAATATCAGAGATTTTCCAAATGAGCTATACTACTCAAATGAGTATCCAGCACTATTTTTTGTAGATGAAAAAACAGAGACTTTCTTAACCTCTCCACTTAAAAAAGATAAGATAAATGCAAAAAATATAGAAAAGATTTTGGATAAACTTGATAACTAATCTACTCTATAAACTCCACCACTTCATCAAAATCTAATCTATATCTATCTTGCTGTTTTTTCACTCTATACCCAAAAGGAAGCAACATAGAAACTTGCCATTTTGTAGTATCAAGTCCTAAAATCTCTTCTACTTTTTTGCGATTCATCCCCTCTATCGCACAAGAGTCTATCTTTTTGAATGCAGCTGCCATCATCATATTTGCCCCAGCTATGTAGGTTTGTCTTGCTGTCCACTCATAGATCTTATCATCATCTTGTAGCGTATCTTTTAGGTGGTTTTCATAAAGCTTAACATAGTTGTCTAATTTTTCCTCACTCATACCCCTTCTACCTAGTTGAGATCTTGGTTTGCCACTCTCAACTTTTGCACCATCAATCTCAGCCAAAAGCACCACAAGATGCGAACATGAGGTTATTTGGACTTGATTCCAACACTCTACTCTTAGTTTCTGTTTTAGATCTTGATTTGTGATAACTAAAAACTTCCACCCCTCCAGTCCAAACGATGATGGAGACAATCTTCCTGCCTCCAAAATATATCTCATATCTTCATCACTTATCTTTTTATCTTCATCAAATATCTTGCAAGCGTGTCTAAAATCCATAGCCTTTGTAAAATCGTTTATCATAATATTTCCTAATGTTTTTGAAATCTTAACACTAATAGAATTAGAAAAACATAAACTCATAACAAGAAAAGTCTA
>JAUUEI010190952.1:1816-14709 GCA_032274625.1 Depressigyra globulus
AAGGTAAGTGTGAAATGTGACTTGGATAGTAAGGTAAGTGTGAAATGTGACTTGGATAGTAAGGTAAGTGTGAAATGTGACTTGGATAGTAAGGTAAGTGTGAAATGAGGCTGACACTGAATCTAGCTGTCACTCCACATTGCTCTGTCAGTACACATAGAGATCCAAGAGGCGTCATTAAATAAAACAAACTTTACTTTTTAGATCTAATACATTTCTTTTCAAGTTATTTCAAATGTATTACTTGATTGCAGACGACAATATTTCAAAATCTGAGGTAACCGAAAATCAGTTCACATGGTTTTTACTTAGGTAACCTATGTTCGGTTACATGGATTAAATCTATGTAACCAATGGGTTACCTAATCGGTTGCCTCCAAGTTAAAATGAATTTACAATAGAATGATTTTCATAAATTTGAAAAAAATGCAAAGGCTAAAGTTTTATAAAACAGTTTCTTCAATACTTATGAAAGTGAATAGTATCTCCTAGGACCAAACATCAGAAATTTGCCAGTTTTAATTTTAGAAAGTTAAGTTTCACCACGTAAAAACTGGCAGTTCTCATAAATTTAATTTAGGGTAAATATTGTGCCCTGTGATTGGAATTGTCATACTTTAAGGAATTCAATTTATGTTGTGTTATTTCATTGTTGTGTAGTTGATGATCGAAACAATTCATGAATTTAAAGATAGTTGGTTGTGTGTAGACTATAGGTTGAAACAAATATAATTATATAACATTGTGATATTCTACAATTGGTAATAATTATCCTTTATTCATGTAAATAAAGACAAAATGTGTGTGTGTGGTTTATTATTATTTTTGGTGGCAGTGGGGGGGGGGGGGGGGGGGATTATGTCGTAGGTGGGACCGATTGGCAATTTTGTTTTTCCACACCCCTGGTGTAGACATATTTAAACATATAGCAGGGGTAAAATTTCAAGTTTTGGGGGGCACGACAAGTGTTGCCTTTGATTGACCTTACCAGGAAAACAATCTTTAAAATCTGAACAACAAAACCATATCATGATCAAAATCGTATATATCTGCACCAGACAAGAGTTGAAGGGTATTTTAGGCAATATCACATTTTGCTTCTATGATCTACATCAGGTACAATCTTTAGGAGAACTGCTATTCCCAAGCTGATCAAATCACAGGACGTAACAACACTCCTGTACTGCCCTCGGGAGGACTGCCACTCCAAAAATTAAAAAAGGATGTTGAACAGAAAATGTTGGATATCACAAATTGGAACATTGGTATATTGATATTCTATATACCTAAAAATTGGGTGATACGAATAAATCTCAACTGACAAGAAGCTGCATGGTAAACAAAAGTGTCTTATTTTAAAACTTTACAAGTGGCATTTTTTTTAAAGATTATCTCCCATATAAAAGTTTACTTGGTAATTTTAACCTGCAAATAAATAAAAATGATTTATATTGTAGGAAAAAAATGAAAGAAGGAAAGGAAAAAACATTGTAGAATTGTTGTTTTTTGTCCATACCCCCCCCCCCAACAAAAAATAATCCAATTATAAACAAAAATCATCGTAAATATTCTGACCTCATGTTATTAATACTCCTTTACCAATATGAGTCAATTTTTAGTCGATGTGGGAACACATTTAGACTGTATGAAAATTAACCAAATGCCATTCGAGGGATAACAACAACTACGACAAGTAACTTATTTTATTTTATTTATTTTTAAATTGGATGGTAACTGGGATGTGATTGTATGCTGAGCCGAAAGTTTAATGTCACAGTATTCATTTTACCAAGAACTGCTTCTCACATGACATCAACCAATCAGATAACAGTGGTTCATGAATATTAAACAGCTGACATAATTTCCCCAAAATGGCAAGATTCACAGTGTTCAGGATTTTTGAGAAAAAAATGTGTCTCTGTATAATAAAATATGTTTGCTTATTCTATAAACTCTTGTTAAATGTTGGCGGCGATTGTAGTGATATACCGTAGATAGCGTTTCATATTATGAAACTACGATGAACACACTGGGGGAAACACGCATTGTTTAGCCTGGTGTATCACCAAACAGCTAATTGTCAACTGGCCAGCATATGTGCTTCGAGTTAATCGAAACTTATCGGTGCTCGCATCTGAAAACCTCTGAGGTGTTCTAGCTGACATTTTTTATCTTTGGATTTGATTGGCTTAGATAATCATGTGACAAGTCGTATCGAGTTCATTCAATTATCTTTCACTAACGTTTGGAACCATTGAAAACGTTGTGCTAATTTTACATACAGAAAGGCACAGTACAATTTTAAGGGGTGTCGAAAGACGATCATCTATGTATCAGACAATGCATAATTATAGGTAACTTTGTAGTCCATAACTTTGTAGAACCATTAGATGGAAGTGTTAGAAAGACGGACTTTCAAGCACACAATATTCTCAGCACACTAAATAATACTAAATTCTCTGAATTTAACTTTGGTGAATTTTTAACATACAGCAGTAAAACCCACACAAGAAATCTATACCCAAACAACTAGGCGAAAGTTTCATTGTGACCGTGTTGCATTGTTTGTAATGATCATTCTCAGAAACGGTTACAATACTTGTAACTATACAGAGATTTAAAAACAAATCGAAATAAGTCAGCTTTGTGGGTCTTAGCTGATGAATTGTGTATGGAATATGTTAGGGTTTGGGTTTGTTTTCATGCGTATGTAAAGAAAACAAGTATTGAATAGGAATTAAACGTAACATTTGCAAAAAAACTTAGGGTCTAAACAACTGAACAAGACTATAGTGGAAATATGTAGATTGTTTCAAAATGGAGAAAACACAAAACTAATAATAATGATGTATTATATACTTGAATTAAATCAGCTTCTTTTTAAATAACCTGCATGAGGCACGCTGTTGGCTTATTTTCAGGAGGACTGTTAAAAACGCTCCTGAGACAAATTTAAGGTGCGCGCAAGTGCGATTGCACACCTCAAACATGAAGGACTTGAGAAATAATTACACTAATTTATTAATCTAATGAAATTTTCATTTAAGCGAAAACACGACATTTATGCAAATAAAAAAATGTAGATTTTATTGTTTTTTTTTTATAATATGGGCAGGATCTAGCTCAGCCTGAGTTGCTGAGGATCAGATCTCCTGGTTGAGCCCATCGATTGGGCTTTTTTTCCATCCCAACCAGTGCCCCACGACTGGTATACCAGTACTGGTATGTACTGTCCTTTCTATGGGAAAGTGCATACAAAAGATCCCTTTCTACTAATGGAAACATGTATGAGGTTTACATCAGCCTGAGAAAAAACTACTGCAGTTTATAAATGATCTATCTGAATCCTATATTGGAGAACAGTTATAGTCACTGAAGGAGGTTAGGAACATGCCCATTAGCCATTACTGCAGAAGTATTTATTTTTTGAATGGTATGGTTGATGTAAAACTAAAGTTGTATGTTTCAGGATGTGTTTATTCTTGACACCTGCAAAACTGGGCTGTTTGTCTGGATTGGCTCGGGAACGTCAACATCGGAGAAACGCAACGCCATGACTTACGCTCATGTAAGTAAAAACAAAAGTAGTCAATACTACACTTTTTTTTTTGCCATCTGGTTAACACAAATTAAAGTTGCATTATCTCCTCATAGTGTAAAACAATAACACTTTAAAAAAAAAAAATTCTATCAATAGCTTTGTGTATTTTTTATCTTGCGTCACCGTGCTGGCAAGGCCATCTGGCCATATGCAGAAGGTTAAACCGTTTGCTATTTCATCATCACATGCTTCCAAACATATGGTCACACAATAAATTTGAGATTTCCTATAACATAGTGTTCTGAGAGTGAATTTGTTTTTGTTGAAAGTTAATATGTAATGACACTTAAATTTAATATTTTGAAGATTTTATATTATTATGTAACTATAATTTTTAAAGGATACAATTTTTAAATTATACAGTTGAAATTTAAATACTTAATTGTGATATTTTTATTTTTCGGTACGATATCCCCTATTTTGCTTTGAATAAGTTACATCTGTGACTGAACACATGATCTTTTAAAAAAAAATAACAAGCACATGTGCAATTCAACAAGGACTCGACTAGGATGAAAGAGAAATAGCAAAATACTGTTATATGGCTTTTTAAGTGTGACCCAAATGTAGTGGACAGAGGTTTGTACGTGTAAAATGGATGGCGATGTTACATTCTAAACACATGCATGTCCCTTTAATTCTTACCACATGAGTAATATTATTGCTTGCAATATTCCTTATAGTGTAGAATTAATTAGGAATGCAAGCGAGATGATGCAGAAACATCAGTCAAGATCTAAGAATATGTAAAGGATGCAAAACTGGAGTGACAAATGAATTACACTTTAAGTTAAAATGCAATGCCTTCACAAAGAATGGAAATATACTGTTTCACAATCTAAGTAAAACAACACCAACATTTATTAAATTGAATAACATGCAAACATGTAGTTTTTCTTTCCATTTTCCTAGCAGATGTTACACCAATAATAAGTTACACGGATAATAAGTCAATCTTGGTATGAGATCTTTGATTAAAACCCAACCCATACTATCTGTCTCCAGACCTACAACCTAATTATGCAGGGTTGTGCCCAGATAAGAGTGCCGGGCAAGAACAAGTCACGAGATAAAATAACCACTATAAAGTTGTTTTATGTTTTTCAATATTTTTAAAACTAAATTCTTTACTGACAAATTATTAGTGCTGGGCATAAAGCTTAAATTATTAAAAGTGATGGGTGGTAATTTGGAGTGGTAGGTTAATAAAATATATCACTGTTGTGAGGTATATACAAGTAAATTCCAACCCAAGGGAGAAAATGTGTTTGTGATAAAACATTTTATCCATCGGGTTGGAATTTCCTTGTTAATACCTCACAAACAGTGATTGATTCTGTTTCTTGTCTGATTAAAAGTAAAACAAACTTTTAGTTAAAATTACTTTCATGGTCGACCATTAATGAATGCTGAGCCTACGAATCCCATCCTTCGTGCAAAAAACCAGATGTTTCTGCAGACATGAACAAGTAATAAAATCATTGTAAATAAAAATGAAAAATAATAATTTGTTGGACTATTAAGAAATAGATTAAACGACACTAAACGAACAAAATCTTCAAAAAATATTACGTCATTTTGGTTGTGTTTAGATGATGTCACTTGGCATATATAGAAACAGTCTAGACCCTCAGGTCTGGACAGAGAAGTCTAGGACTAGGGTCAGATAGATTTTCCTAGCAGGATAACCATATCCAGTGGGCAAGAAACTGCTGTTCAGCACAGTCCGGGGTGGGCACATCCCTGTTATGTCAACAATATTACTTTCTTGTGAGTGGTCATGTTTCAATAAATGTATCATCACAAGTTTCAAAATTCATATCGTTTTTGTATGATTCAAATACTTAATATATAATAGAATTGGATTGTTTCTTATTAGGACCATCACAATCTGTTATAGTTATAATTAGTTCTAGATGTGCTTTACTGTTTTACCTTTCTTAGAGAAATTCGTATTAAACTTTGTCTGTGTTTATATTGTCTAGAATTTGGATTCTTTTGTGGGAAGACCATAGGCAATACATGTTAATGTAATTACAACTGTTGTGGTGGTCTGTTTGGGTAGACAATTCTGTATGGCTTTTCAACAAAGATAAATGAGGAGTTATCATACTTGCCTTTGAGGGAGGGTTAAATCCTCAAAACTGAAGCAAGTAGCTGATGTTTCTGTTGCATACTTCTACATTGCATTACAGTACATTGGCTTATTGATGTTTACACAGAAGCAGAGTTTTGTAGCTTTGAAATAGTTTTAAAACTGAATCAGTAATTTATATATTTTTAGTAAAATTGTCTCCCCAATTACAAGTCTATTTTTAGGATTTGTAGATACCATTAGTTACAGATTCTGGTTTAAATATAGTATTAACATGTTGCTACAGACATCTGGTTATTTCTTTTCAGAATTATCTGATGACGACATCTCATCCTTTGATCCCCGTGACATGTGTTGGTGAACACCAGAAGTCTGCATCCTTCGAAACTGCCATAGCTGCGTGATTACTGTGCATAAAATTCTATAAACATTCTATGCAGTCCATGATGCTTTTTTCTGTTTTCTTAGCTTTAAATCAATCATTGTCTGCAGATAACATGAACACTGCTTACTGAACGATGCAGTAGACGGTAATGATTTACATTACTTGTTCTTACCTAATTACACATATCTGATTTAGATTTTGTTAAAATTATTTCAATTCACAAAAATATTTGTTTGATTATATACATTGTTTTCTTGAAGTATAATCAATATAATTTGTTATTGAAATTTTGTTTTATCTTTTTATCAGACTTTAAAATTATAATCATGACATTAATCAATGGATTCTGTTGACTCTTTACCAATATCAATTTTATTATATACTATCAAATTTTCATTATTATATGTTTTATTTACAATGTATTATTCTACTGCTCGTAACCTATTGACCTTATTTGCACTGGACTCATTGCAGGTGGTCTTTCAAGTGGCAGCATTTGAAATGATCAACATTGTTAAAGAATTGTTAAACTCCTAGTCATAAATTTTGTAGCTCTTTGAACTTCAAAATTAATTCACTGTATTGTTTACTGAAAGTTATGACCTTTGTCAGATGGTTGCAGGAAAGTTAATTAAACGTGTAAGAAGGGATGCAATAGGGTACAGGCCACAATTGTGCATTTGGTCTCAAACACAGAAAAAAGATATTAAAGTGAAATTACCCCCCGAGCCCCATAGACGGGGGGGGGGGGGGGGGGTAACTGAAGATTGCCAAAATAGCATTAAATAGGCTTAAATTGATCATATTACCAAAATATCTAAGAACCAAAAAAAGATCATATCTAACCATCTAGACATCACATTTAGTCCTTAAATATGAAGAAAAACATGAAGTTTGTGAATGTGGGCAGATTAACCCATAAAAAGGGCGTTGGAACATTGTCAAAATAGCAATAAACAGGCTTAAATTGAACATTTTACCAAAACTTCCCATTTTTTCATAGATCTAACCACCTAAATGTCACAATCACTCCCTAAATATGATTCCATTAATGTTTTGGTTGCTTATAGTTCTGTCCATACCAGAGCCAAAGACTAAGATACATTAAATCAGTATTCACTACTATTGTAACACTTTCTGTATTTACCACATTGTTTATCTATTGCATTATATATTTTACTCTATTTACAGTGGTTTCTGTTGATTATATACTTTGACTTGATGCTTAATAAAAAAAATCTACAGTATTTAAATATTTTGTTGTATTTATTTAGAGTGTGACTTGTGATCGACTATTCTAAAGTCAGGACCCTATTGTTACAGCTATGACAGCTATGGCAGCTCCTCGGTCAACCTAAAGACATCACCACACTTATAAATTCAGATTTGTTGTACCAAACTGGCAGATGTGTGGCAGAAGCACCATAATTAAATAGATGTTATTCAACAATATGTTCAACACATTTTATTTACAGTTGTTTTGACATCTGTCTTTTAGCACGGGCAGGATCTATCTGTCGGTTGAGCACCTGCCTGAGGTGCTTGGGTCAGAGGATAGAATCTCCTCAATTGTGCTATTTTCTGTTCCCTCCAGTGTCCCAAGACTTCATGGTTCTTTACTTTAATACAGAAAGAAAGAACTGATTTGGTTTAATGACACACTCAACACATTTTATCAACGGTTATATCGGCATCATTGATATGGTCTTGGACCACAAAGATCCTGAGAAGAAACCTGTTGCGTCCACTCCATGGGCTACTCTTTAACAAAAAAATAGGTTTTTAATTTTTTTAGACACATCTAGAGCACATTGATTTTATTTTATCATTGGCTATCAAACATATAGTAATTATGACATGTCTTCAGAGGAAACCTGTTGCCACATAGGCTAATCTTTCCGAAAAGCAGCAAGGGATCTTTTATATGCATTTTCCATAAACAGGATAGTCATACTCAGGCCTTTGGCATACCAGTTGTGGGGCACTGGTTAGAACAGAAAAAATCCTAATTGGTAGGTCCACCGAGGAGGATCCTGCGACCACCGTTCGTCAGGCGAGCACTCAACTGACTGAGCTAGATCCCGCCCCCTCTGTAATTAAGTCAATCTGAATAGCAGATAGCAGCCAAGAAACTAAAACCCCGCTTCAACAACTGCATCCGCATCGAGTGTGAGCGCCTAGACGATCTCACATACGCAGCCAGGGAGTCTTCATGGAGACCTCTTCCGTCGGGCAAAGGGAAGTTTGCCATCACGTCGCCAGGTGGAAGTGCAACAAAGCTCCTTTTCGTCACGGCCCAAGTTCAAGGAACATTTCGGCAGGGAATCTTTGGAAAGAACACGGACAACACTATGTTACACAGGATTTTCAAGATCATCCTGGGCGAGGAGGAGTCATCGGGAATCTCCACCTGTTCTTGCCGGAGTTTGACCCAGTCCTGCAGCTGAAGTCTCCGTGAACGCCGAACTCTTCGCCTAACCTGCGGTAATCTTTTCCTCCTTATAGGGCTTCTCGGACTTTAATATTTTCGACCATTTTTCAAAATTGTATGTTTATTTTTTTTCTAAATAGTCCGAACACTTTATTTTGGCTCCCCGTCTAAATTGCTGAAATCACCTGCATTTATTTGGCTGAGCATTCTTCCTTTAAATTTGGGTTTAATTCTTTTTATGTGCTGATAACAGAGTGAAGAATATTTTTATCTTTTCTTTTCTCCCCTCCCACCACTAAATTGGCTTTATTCCAAAACCTGACCATCTCCTTACTCCCACCCCCTTCCGTCCCCAGACTTAATCACTGGCGAAGTGAGAGGTTAAGCCTGGGAGAGACGTTGATATAGGCACGCTAGTCATGTGGGTGAAATGTATAGTGTGTTAAGTTAAAGGGGCAGTCCGAAGTGTGTTGCCATTTTAACTACATGTAGTTTGTTTGGAAAATAAAACCTTTTTGAATTATCAGAATTACATTTTACTTACATATTCCTGTTCAGAATATCACTATCTATAGGCTAAATCCAATATGTTTTGGTCACCCATGTGTTGGTAGTAGCTCAATACCGATTTTGTATTAAAAAGATAATAAATTGATACGTACTCCAAACACTTAGGTGACCAAACACATATTGGATTTATGGATATTGATATTCTGAACAAGAATATGTACTAGTAAGTAGATTTTAATTCTGATAATTAAAAAGGGTTTTATTGACTAAAACTCGTTGAAACTGCACCAAACTCCGGACTGCCCCTTTAATTAGTTGTATAGGTTTTTGGTGACGACCTTCAAGTAAATACTTTCATCACATTAATTGTGTATGTGAATATTGTCATGAAAATGTCTTATCTTATTACCCATATTTATGGCCAGTAAATCGTAAACAGACACTCTGTAAGGGAGAGTTGGGGGAGGAGGTATATAGAAAACAATTCAGTGATTAAAAATACTGGCATTCCTATAGTTTGTAACATTCATAAATCATCCAACAGCCTCCCATGGTATATTGTTTGTTATTATATATATATAATTCTTAATGTGTAACGGGTTAACGGTATAGGCGCGAATTTCACTGTCTAAATAATTTATATTTGTAGATATCCAATGAAATGATAGTTTGCTAAAACACATAACAGGCGTTAATAATAATAAGACTTAATCGATATAGAAGTTGGTGTTTACTCTTGAAATTTATGATGAATTTAACAAACACGGGTACTTTTTCCATTTAACAGAAACAGACTACGATGACATTATCATGTTCTTTATCTGTCACGCTTATTACCACCCATCTACTGACATTTACTAACTGAACCGTTGAGGTTACATTCGAAAGGATTATATATCAAGTTGGATTATTAGTTTTGTAAATATTCATCGCCATTGTAACTGGGTTTGTTATCTTTAAAAATGTCAAATAGTAGTTTACATGGCAGACACATTATTTTTTTAATGAATAATGGATTGAGTAGGAGAATACACCGGGAAGTGTGAATTCGGGAAAAGAAATTCACTTGTTTTTCACGAATCCACACCTTCTCTACAATGTGAAACACCCCATGTTAACTGTTATTAATCATATTGAATATAAAACTGTCACAGGTGTCTTTCAAGAAAAATAACAAATTAACAAATAAATAAATTAATGCAATAATATTTTATTACCAGAACTAGTATAGTATTACACAATAAATGGTAAGTATTACAAGCAAATGCAGGGCCGTAGCTAGGATACTGTTATGATGTGGCAGATGAATTTTGAAATCTAATAGATCCTGAAAATGCATTATATAGCCATTTCAATAACCGTTAAGATGCTATTATTTTTACCGGGTTGTTTTCTGGGGTGGATGCAGCACTGACATGTTATATATGTAGCAACATTTCACATTTCAATGTTATATTTACCACTGATGTTTTTACAAGCGTCTTGCTGCATCTAAAAACTGCAAAGGTTTAAACGTCACTGAAGCTATTTCAACCTTACAGACCCCGTTCCGTGGTTCTTCAGCTGCTTAGCGGTCAAGTTGTGTCAAGGTTTTTCTGTCTTTCTCTTAAATTGTTTTTTTCAAGAAAACGTTCAAAACAATGACGGTTATATAATGAACAAAATGGGAGGTTTCATGTTCAAGAATGAATATCGTGGGGTTTTTTGTTGATACAGCTGGTAGCCTAGTTGTAGGCAAAAATGGGTTTTATGAGGGGGGGGGGGGGGGGGTTGCGCAATCAAAAAACCCATATCACTGGATGTTAAATGGGAAAATGCTTGTTTATGCTACACATTTACGAGTTGCGTTTATCTTATGATTGGGTTCTCACACTGATTTGATTGTGGCACTGGGTGCTAAAGTACGGGTAGGTAGGATGCCGCATTATCTAACCCAATTGAATGTTTTCAAGTCTGCCTTTTTTGAAAGGAAACATCTTTTTGCCGTTGTTTTTCGGATTGTTGTCATGGTGAAGGTCCTCGAAAACAAAGGGGTCCGGTATCCATAATAAGAACATGATACCTCAATTTCTGCGACATCCAAATCTTCATTATAGAGCTGAAGCACTGCCCACTCCACTTAAAGCAGCCATCTCTTGGTCGTTTTCACTGTAGTCATTCCTGCAATGAAAATGGAAACATAACATACACTGATTAAAACTGCAGCAATCTTAAAAATTAAGATGCCCTTAATATTATTAAACTGTATGTACAAAATGGCATCAGGCTGCATCGATAACAGCATAAAGAAGATATTAGATATAATAATACATAAGGATCAAACTGGCTTCACAAAAGGAAGATATATTGGAGAAAATATAAAACTAAAATATATTATGCAATATACCGAAACTCACAAAATTCTTGGATTGTTACTACTAATTGATTTTGAAAAACCTTTTCATTCGGTATCATGGTCATTAATAGATCAAGTACTTGATATATTGCATTTTAAATCACCTATTAAAAACTGGATCAAAACGTTTTATAACAATTCCTTTTCTAGAGTAATACAAAATGCCTTTTTATCTGAAACAATTCTGTTAGAAAGGGGTTGTAGGCAGGGTGACCCGTTGACGCCATATATCTTCATTATCTGTGCGGAAATCCTTGCTATTATTATTAGAAATAACCCAACATAAAGGCATAAATATAGATGGTGATAAATATACAGATGATACCAATTTTATTCTAAATGCATCCCCCGAGCCTTTAAACAATACACTTACAGTATTAGATTATTATTTCAGGTTTAAAAATAAATTATTTTAAATCAAAAGCTATCTGGATAGGCAGCAAAACGTTTTCTAAAGAGATTTATCACCATACTCGATGGAAGTTAGAATGGGGTGCTATCCAATGTCCAATTCAATTTACCTGGAATTAACGTCCAAGTCAATTTGGAAAATATTAATGAAATTAATTTCGGCCCTAAGTTATTAGAAATTCAAAATACATTGGACAGATGGTCTGTTAGAAAATTAAAAGTCATAGGTAGAATAACTGTTCTTAAATCTTTAATAATACCCATTATGACACACCTTTAATGTCATTACCAAACCCATGAGAAATGTTCACAAAAATTCTAAATACATATTTTTGTTTTAATTTACTTGGCAGAATAAATCTGAAAATTAAAACATAACCTAATAAGACAAGACTATAAAGTAGGAGGGCTTAAAATAATAAACTTAAATAACTTCATGATTGCTTTAAAAAGCTGTTTGCTAATAATTCAAGTGGGTTAACAAATCTGTTACAGACATATCAACAAATGAATTAATAATATACGGAGATCACTTCATAACAAACATTGACCAAATTTCAAATCAGTTTTGGGGAGATACATTTCTTTGTTGGGTAAAGATAGAAGAAACCCATACTTTTCAAACTGTAAATGATACTTTATGTACTAACATCTGACATAATAGTGAAATAACTATTGAGCGAAAACCATTTATATTTTAAAATTATGTCAACAAAGGTATTATTTCGATGAACAAGGTAATATTTTAAACGGACATTGTCTAGAATATTCTCTTTCCATAATTTAACATCGTGTATTAAAGCAAAACTCAAACACACTTTCAAGACTGCTCTATCGACGGTTATTGTGAAACTTTCTTCGTGAGTCAAAAGTCTAATCGCCAGGTTCCGAGGCTGAAAGCCACAGGCATTATTACGTATAACTATGTATAACAATGTTACTGGCTACACACCAGTTCTTGGTATACTGATCTAGAAAATGTACGGATCATTCATCAATGTAGTGTTTGGGTAAAGAACATTGTTTTTGTTGAAATTGCATATGTTATGACACTTCCATTTAATA
>JAUUEI010192063.1:0-14702 GCA_032274625.1 Depressigyra globulus
AGATTCACTACACGGTCCAAAATTTTCTGCTCTTCCTCACACCACACCCATCACTCCCACACTGTCCTGTCACTGCTCTTCCCCACACTCACACCAATCACTCACACTTAGATTTATATCTATTATACACTATTGGCTTTTTCAGCCTTTTTTCTATCTTTAATCTCTTTTAACTTCTCTTTTGAAAGTTTCTGTCTAGGCCTATGCTTAATTCTCTGATCAAACAGCGCAAGATAGAGAAAATAAAATGCAATAAAAAGAACCAAAGATAAAAATTCATTTTTATCCGAAACCTGATAGCCTATAATGGAAAAAATTATCTGCATCAACACAAACATTTTTACCGTATGCTTTGTCTCACCTTTTACACTAAACAAAAAGTGATGCAGATGATTCTTGTCTGCCTGAAAAAGAGACTGTTTTCTTTGAAATCTCCGTGTCATAACAATAAAAGTATCAATCAAAGGCAGTGCAATAATGAAAAGTACTGCTGCTGCATTCACATAATGCGTTGCAGCGTAAATAGTCAAAACCACTATAACCATGCCAAGCGTAAGTGAACCACTATCGCCCATGAAAATGGAGGCCGGATTCCAATTAAATATTAAAAAGGCCAAAAGTGATACCATGAAAGCTGACGACAGTACAATCATAAATTCATCATTATGCACATATCCAATCATCAAAAATGTTGCCAAAATTACCAAGGCAACAGATCCTGCAAGCCCATCAAGTCCATCAATAAGATTCATGGCATTGGTATACCCAATAATTGCCAAAGCGGTAAACAGATAACTAATAGACCAGTGAGGAAAATTAATTGTAAACCCTAAAATACTTCCAAGAGAATTAATGAGAAAATTATGGGTTAAAAGTATAAGAGATGCAACAAAAATAAAGGCAAATTTTGTTTTTGGAGAAATATCCATTACATCATCAATCATGCCAGCAAGGAAAACTATAAAAATAGATAGATAAATATACCAAAACTCCATCACATGAGAAAATTTAAAAAGCAGAAGCATCGCAAACACAGACAAGACAAAGCCTATTCCGGCTCCCCTTGCTATCTCTTTCTTGTGTACGCTTCTCTCATTTGGCATATCAAGCAACGAGAGCTTGACAGCATTATTTTTTATAAATACAATAAATACTATCGTCAGTATAAATATTCCAATTAGTATCCAACCACTCATTTCTCTCTCTTTATTCGTTTATTTAAATTACATTTTACTATAAAATCAGACACAACTCGTTGAATATCTACAAACAATCATGTCAACAATCACACATTGACTACTTAAGAAGCGCCACAGCTTCATCAATGTGTACCAAATTTTCTGCTACTACAACCCCTTTTTTATCAATAACCCATATAGACGGAAGATGCGTTATTTGAAAATGCCTATTAAATTCACTCTCCTTGCCTGAATTTTTTGTGTCAATCATCACAGGGTAGTCAATTCCATGTTTTTCTATTGTCTTAAGTGACAGCTCAACATTATCATCTATGGTTGAACTTAAAAAAACAGTATCACTATCCTTTTCAAGTGAAGCATAAAAAGATTTTAAATTTGGTATTTCACGCAAACATGATCCACACCAAGAGGCCCAAAAAACAATAATAATATTTTTGCCCCTATAGCTATTCAGCTTATAACTGTTGCCATGCACATCTCTGCCTACAATCTCCGGTAAAGCATGGTTCAAGTAGCCTTCAGCCTTTACTCTATTGTATTTAGAGTATATAAGTTTTAGACCTTTGTAAAAAATAGGAATTGCAGCAAGAACAAGAACGAATAAAACAATTTTTTTTAACATCATTATCTCCTATAGGCCATATTTTTTAAACAAATAAGCTCGCTTGGCCCCATAATCCAAATGCTTCGTATCATCAAAGTTCTCTTTGTTCTTCTCTAAGTACTCTTCAATGGTGCAGATATACCTAACAGGCACACCCGCATAAACACTATTAGCCTTTAGGTTGCCACGAACAATACTCCCTGCCCCCACAATAACATTGTCACCAATGGTTGTATGAGGCAATATGGTAGCACCAATGCCTATAAATACATTATTGCCAATCTTTATGCGTCCAAAACTATCTGCACCACTATACTCAGGATAAAGCAATCGCAATACCCTCATGGAGCCATCATGTGTTACAAAATTTACATTCTGTGATGTGCTTACATTATCACCAATCTCTATCAAGTAAGGTTCGCTACCAAAAGATCGTGTATCCAAATCACAGTTATTACCCACGGTAACACCTATGCTTTTGGCATACTCCGTAGGACTCATTCTTCTCTCTCTTAGTGATTGTATTTTATTTTGAATTTTGTTTAGCATGTAGACCTCTATTTATAGTAATACATTATTTTACTATAAATAGAGTATAAATAAAGAATAACGCTTTTTAGTTAAAAAGTGAACAGAGAACCTTATCGCGAGATGCGCACGCTAAATCTTTTACCCATGACGCCACTTTTCTTGCACCCTTTGGGCTAAAATGTGTCTGATCATCGTATGCAAAATCTGCCTCAAGTTTCTGCTGACTACTATATTTCGAAAATGCACTAAAGCTCTTCTTCTCTAAATCCAACAGTAAAACACCCTCTTCTCTGGCAAGATCCCTCATCGTCTGAGGATACTTACCATGCTTTTTTTCTCCTATAAACATTCTCTCAACTGAAGTAATGAGTACTGGTGTCAAATCTAGTTTTCTTGCCTCGTCTATATAGAACTTCAGATTACTATAGTAGCTATTGCCTACGCCTGGCTCAGTATGTCTATCGTCTCTCTTCTCATCATTGTGACCAAACTGTATAAATAAATAACCATTCGCACTATTCGTATCTTTCTCAATAATGCTTTTTGTTTTTCCCCAGTACCAACTAACCTTGTATGATTTTGTACTGGCACCACCTGCTGCCCTATTGACAACACCAACGCGACTCTTTGCAAGTTCACCAATCACATCTCCCCATCCAAGCTCTTTATACTCTCCATTGGCATATTTTTGCTGATTATTATGAACAGTAGAATCTCCAATAATATAAATAGCATTTGCATATTTTTTACTTGTTGTGCTACTGCCACCATACCGAGGACTACTACTCGTAGTTGGCACTCTTGTATTGTTTTTTACTTCACGGCTACTGCTTTGGCTCACATAAGAGTAATTACTTCTGGCCTGCTCTGTACTTACATCAGATTTGGACGAACTTCTATATTCATCAAAGTTTCCATGACTACCACACGCAGACAACATCAATACTAATACTGCACTCGTAGAGATTCTCTTTATCGCTTTGCCACATGAATACATTTGTTTCCTTCAATGATCAAAGCAAACTTGTTATAGCTACAAAAGGGTACAGAAGTGAGAGACATCGGTCTCTTTACAGCATTGCATCAAAGCGATACAAAGGTAACCCGGCTGACTCATGGAGTCCCGTGGCTTTCCGTCCCTGCTTCACAACAGGTTTGGCTTTAATTTAAAATTATTATTACGTATAGAAATTAGTTAACAATTAACACATATCTATACGCACGAACTGAAGTATAGAAGAAAAATGTCAAAAAAATGTCAAAAAAAATATTTACTTATTTTGACTCAGTAAGTACACCTTCTTTTCCTCATAACTCATATGCTTCGTATCATCAAAATGATGACTATTTTTTTCAACATAAGATTCAAGTGTACATATAAATCTTGCCGGCACACCCGCATAAACAGAATTAGACTTGAGCTCTCCCTTAACAATGCTCCCAGCACCAACAATCACATTGTCGCCTATTGTTGTATTTGGAAGAATTGTTACGCCAATACCAATAAAAACATTATTTCCTATTTTTATTTTTCCAAAAAAGTCAGCATTTTTATACTCAGGATACAGATTCCTTATGACCCGCATAGACCCATCATGCGTTACAAAATTTACATACTGAGATGTGCTAACATTATCACCTACCTCAATAAGATACGGCTCACTGTCGAAATATTTAGAACCAAAATCACAATTCTTCCCAAACTTTACACCAAGCTTTTTTGCGTATGCCGTAGGCGTAATAACCTTACTATGCAATACATTCAAAATATTTTTTATTTTATCTAACATTATGCTCCCTTATAACCTCTTCAATAAAAGAGATCCACTTCTTTGAAATCACTTTAACATCCAGTCTTTTTCTAATCTTCATAGCATTCTCTCCATACAGTTTCATACGAGGCTTATCCGCCATAAGAGCCTCTAGCGCCACTGAAAATTTATGAACATTCTCTGCCTCAACCAACACACCATCCACACCATCCTCGACAATTTCTCTAGGGCCAGTCAAACAATCAAAAGCAACCACTGCACATCCATAACCCATTGCCTCACAAAGGGCTCCCGGAAAACCTTCAGACCGAGACGCAAGAGCAAAAATAGTTGCCTTTTTATAATACGGCTCAATGTCACTCACCTGCCCCAAAAGCTCTACGCTGTCACCAAGAGCATGCTGAGATATTAAAGACTCAAGCTTCTCTCTCTCACTACCCTCGCCCATAATTTGAAGTTTCCACCCTGCTTTTTGCTCAATATTAGCATATGCCTCAATAAGCATATCAAACCCTTTTATAGGGTGCAGTCTACCAACAGCAAGTACTATTTTTTCTTTCTCAATATCACCATATTTGTCTTGAAGCACAAGTGGGTTTTGTATCATAATCCTTTTTTTAACAAAATCATACTTTGGCATATCCTCTTTAGTTAAAGCAACCAATGCATTAGCATACGGATAAACACTCCGGCGTATCTTGTGCCACATTGGACTTCTTGGGCCCCTGTGGAATGCACTTCTTTCAGAGACAATCACTGGTATTTTTGCCCATTTTGCAGCCAGTGTCGCCATAATATTAGCGTCCGTAACAAAACCAATCACAACATCTGGCTGATGCTGACTTATGGTTTTTTTTAGTCCCGAAACAATTCTATAAATCAAATCAACAATCGAAACAAACTTAAGTGGCTTTTTTTCAATATCTAAATTAACAATCTTAACAGCCCTATTATGCTCGTAGGCACTATCATATTTAGAGATTGTAACAATCACAACTTCATGTCCCATTTCTGAAAAGCTTGAAGAGAGCAGTGTCACTATTTTTTCTGCACCACCTCCCCCAAGCGAATCAATTACAAACAATATCTTCATGATACTTTACTTCCCAGCAACACCTCTTTGTTGTGCTTTATATTGAGGTACGCCTGCACAATGGCTAAAAAAAGAATAGCCAGCGCCACTCCTCTTTCTTTCCAGAAAAATATAAAAGGCACAATAATGACAAAGTTAACCAGCATTGTCTGAAAAGTAATTTTTCGTATTGTCTTGTGCGCATCTTTAATGGTCATGTATCGCGTAAAGAAGCCACCAAGCGGTGCTATCATGAGTGACACAGCCAAGATCTTCAAAATCACAATTGACTCGGCATGCCCCTCACCAAAAAGCAATACTATGGCAAAATCTGAAATAAGGTAGAGGAAGGTAGAGGCAAGAATCAAAATGACCACATAAAGTTTAAAAAACTTATGCGCCATGACATACAGCTCTTTTGTCTGTTCAGCATATCTGGCCAAATGGGGGTATATCACAGTAGCATAGGTACGTATTATTACATTATAAGCACTAAAAATAGTCTCAGCCAATCCATAAATACCCACAGCCGTATAGTTCGTCATCAGCCCCAACAGTACCGTATTCATTGTCGAGTAAAATGAAACACTAATGTTTGAGAAAAATATATCTTTTCCCTCTTTTAGCAACTCAACCATTTCATTGACAGATGGCAAGACAAAACCAATATCATATCGGGTAACAACGAAATAAATAGAGTAAATGCCGACTGCCAAAAAACTCAATGCATTCAGAAGTGGCACATATATGTAATCACTCTGTACCTGAACAACAGCAAAAATAGCAATTGCATACACAATTTTTGTCAATATATTAAAAATAGCAATATACTTCATCTCCTCAACTCCCTGAAAGAACCACAAAGGAATGAGATCATTTGCAAAAACAAAAATAAGAGAGAAGAGAAAGACTTCTTTTTCGTCACTAAAGCGCTCTACACCAAATATTAATGGCAGCAGAACCATGACGCCCAAAAGAAAAAGTGCACCCCTTGTCGCCATCACATTCCAAAAATAACGACTCATTTTTTTACTGTCATCTCTATGTATAGAGATATACTTTGTTGCAGTAAGTTCAAAAGAGTATCTAGTAATAGTAAGCAGATACTGCATAATAGCATAAGCAAAAACAATCACACCATACTTCTCTACGCCAATTGTTTTTACAATATACGGTATCACAATAAAAGGAAGTAGTTTATTGGCAATATTAATCACGGAAAGATAAGAAAAATTACTCGCCATTCTCCTATACTTCTCGTCAGAGAGTAACTTTTTAGTCTTTTTTATCATTACAATTGACTTCTTAAGTATTTCAATTTTGCCTTGTAGCCTATCACAGAAATAGCAACAAGAGGCGCTATCCTAATCATCAAATCAATACCATTGTGAGTAAAAAAACACGATATAGGATAAAAGACCATCACCAGTGTTGCCAGCTGCCTTTGCTCTTTTGTGCCAAATAAATATACATTTCTTGAAGCCAAAAACATTAAAAGTGGTATGATCAACACACCAAACAACCCATAATTTGCCCAAGTAAGTGCAAAGGTATTATGCGGAGAGATATCAAACTCCCATATCCCACCTCTCACTGCTGCAAATCCATTTCCCACAATAGGACTCTCTAAAAACTTTCCAAGTGCAGCCATCAATACTTTTTCTCTTTCAGACAAACTTCCATCCACTACAGTGTCCTCATGATCAGCAAAAAAATTAATTCTGTTTGCAATTCCACTGTCAAAGTGTACACCAAAAGTATTTGAAATCAAGTCAAGCCCTCCTGCAGAAAGAAAAGCAAATATTGAAAACATCGCATAAAAAACAAATGTAGCATGGGCCTTACTGATTTTTTTCTGAAAAAACATAATCGCCAACAACAGCATAAAAATCATAAGGTTTGACCTCGACATTGTTCCTATAAGACCTAGAAAAAGTATAAAAATATAAGGTGTCTTGTATTTACTCTTCACTATATCAATAGTGAACATAAACAAAATATTGATAGCACCACCTGCAACATTGGCATTAAAATAAAAAGCAGATGCCCTCCCTTTTTCATAAAAAATATCCTTATGCAGTATATCAATAAAGAAACCCGGAGAGACCATAAACTCAAACACAAGCGCTATCGATGCCACAACCGCAATATAGACCATAATTTTTCTACTATACGTCAGATCATCATCATCCAAATTAAAATAAAGCTGCAGAAAAATGAACCAGGCAATCAACATAATGACATTCACATAAACCTCTATATACTCAGGGCCAATAGGAGAAAGAAAGAAGTAAATCGTACTAAGCATTACATAGTATGCAAGCCAAATATTAATTGAGTTACCATAGGGAATGCTCAGTCCATATTTTCTATTGTAATAAAAAAAGACAATAATCAAAAAAGAGATCATAAAATACGGAGGAAAGAAAAAAGGCATAAACAGTGAAATATATTCAAAAAAATTCAAGTAGATTAAAACGGCTGAAGCAATAAAGAAATTTTTTAATTTAAACATTGCAAATCCCTATATGCTTTCTATCAATGTACTGAAATTACTATCACCAATCCGATAAAAGCCATCAAGAGTAAGACTCTTGTAGTTTAAAATAGCATCTGCCAAAGCGTCGCTATCTTCCGTTTCTACCAAATATCCATTCCTGCCCTCTTGTATTAGCTCACCCATAAAAGGAACACACTTGGTTGCAATAACTGGCTTTTTAAAATACTGATACTCCAAAACAACATTCGGAAGGCCTTCTCTTCGCGATGGCAACACATACATGTCACTATGTGCATAAAAAAGATAAGGGTTTTCCTGAAATCCCCACAAAGTCACATGCTGCTCTAGCCCTAACTCAGAAATCCTATTCTCAAGTTTACTTTTTTCACCTTTATCTTCACCAATAATATTCAAATGAAAATTAGAATCACTGCTATATACTTTTGCAAATGCCTCCACGAGAATATCAAACCCTTTTTCATGCGACAGTCTACCAGCCGATATAATATTAATTTTCTGCGAATCATACGGGTTAGGCTCACCGTGGATGCTTTTTTCAATGCTACCAATATCTACAGGATTAATAAAAACTGTCACCTTCTTCTCATTCACATGATGATAGCGCACAATCTCCTCTTTCATATCTGGAGTTTGTGCCAAAACCAAGTCCGCCATCTTAAATGCAAAGCCAATCAGCCTTTTCTCTTTACCGCTCAGGTCACCATTCTCCAGTGCCACTTTTGGAGAGGTAGGATTTCTCAAAATTAATTTAGATTTACCTTTGATGCCCACCAAAGAGAAAGCTAAAGCAATACTTGTAAAGTAAAGAGTAGAGTAAAGATAGTCAGGCTCAATATTTTTTATTATTTTTCGTAATTCAAAAAGAGAATAAAGCGTTCTTGTTGCCTGAAGTTCAATTATGGTTGAAATATTTTTAGGAATTTGGTTATAAAACTCACCCTCTTTTCTAACCAAAACAAGGGTGATATCATATTTTTCTGCATCTAACTGATTAATAAGATTAAAAGTAATCCTCTCAGCGCCACCACTCGTAAGAGAATCTAAAAAAAAGATAATTTTCTTACGCAAAAAATTCCTTTAATCATTTTATTTATTTTTAAACCCAAACTGTCGCTCTTCCACACACTCACACACTATCGCTCTTCCCCACACCCACACTCACACCCACTCTACAGTCTTCCATCACTAATTGAGTCATCCAGCACAGACTTTATATCAAAAAATACTTGCTTTTCAGACTTTTTAATATCTAGTTTTTTATACTCATCATGCGCCACTGCAAGAACCACAGCATCATAGCCAGTAGTATCTACCGTATCACTATCTACAAGGTCAAGTCCATACTCTCTATTTACCTCTTCTTTATCGGCCCAATAATCACTAACACTTACATTGCAACCATACTCTTGAAGTTCGCGAATCACATCAATCACTCTTGAGTTTCTAATATCTGGACAGTTCTCTTTAAAAGTAATCCCAAGAACCAAAATCTTAGCATCAACAACTGTCTGACCTTTTTTAATCATCAGCTTAATTACCTGACTTGCAACATAATTACCCATATTGTCATTCAATCTTCTACCTGCCAAAATAATCTCCGGGTTATACCCTACTTCTTGTGCTTTATGCGTCAAATAGTAAGGGTCAACACCAATACAGTGACCACCCACAAGACCTGGTCTAAACGGAAGGAAGTTCCACTTTGTTCCAGCTGCTTCAAGTACTGCATTTGTATCAATATCAAGCTTATTAAAAATCATAGAAAGCTCATTTACAAAAGCAATATTAATATCTCTCTGTGAGTTCTCAATCACCTTTGCCGCCTCAGCAACCTTAATTGTAGGTGCCAAGTGTGTACCTGCCGTAATAATACTTGCATAAAGCGCATTCACTTTTTCACCAATCTCAGGCGTAGAGCCAGCAGTTACTTTAAGTATTTTAGTGACCGTATGCTCTTTATCACCCGGATTAATTCTCTCAGGAGAGTAACCACAGAAGAAATCTTTATTGTACGTCATGCCTGAAAACTTCTCAAGTACAGGCACACAATCCTCTTCCGTTGCACCAGGGTACACAGTGGACTCATAAATAACAATATCATCCTTCTTAAGCACTTTACCAATAGACTCACTCGCTTTAATCAGTGGCGTCAAATCTGGCTTCTTGTGCTTATCAATAGGCGTAGGCACAGTCACAATGTAAATATTACAATCTGCAATATCATCAAGCTGATTCGTAAATTCCATATTGTTTGCAATAGCAGCGTTAACTTGCTCATCGCTCAACTCTAGTGTTCTGTCATGACCGCTTCTAAGCTCATCAATTCTCCACTGTGCTATGTCAAAACCAACCACTTTGTATTTCTCGCTAAATGCATGTGCCAAAGGCAACCCCACATATCCTAATCCTATTACTGCTATTTTATACATTTTTATCTCCTTTTATATCATTAATGTACCACGCTATAGAGGCCTTAAGTCCCTCTGAAAGTGTGTGTGTTGGTTCATATCCCAAAAGTTCTTTCATTTTATCAATATTCGCATTTGAGTGTCTTATGTCGCCCGCTCTAAAATCTTGATAGATCGGCTCTTTCACATCCAAGTCTGGAAGCTCCGACTTAAGACCAGTCACAATCGCACTGTAAAGATTGTTAAGCGTCTCTCTTCCTGCAATAGCAGTATTAAACGCTTCACCAAACGCTTCACTATTTTCAGTCGTACCTGCCAATATATTTGCCTGCACCACATTGTCAATGTAAGTAAAGTCTCTACTCGTCTCACCATCACCATTAATGAAGACATCTTCGCCATTTAGTATCTGCCCTATCCACTTAGGCATCACAGCTGCGTAAGCCCCATTAGGGTCTTGTCTTTTTCCAAATACATTAAAGTAACGAAGTCCTATTGTCTGCATCTCATAACATCTATAAAACACACCCGCATACAACTCATTCACATACTTTGTCACCGCATACGGAGAGAGCAAGTTTCCTGTTCTAGCTTCAACCTTTGGCAACTCCTCTGAGTCACCATACACAGAAGAAGAGGAAGCATAAACAAATCTACCCACACCATTCTCTTTTGCAGCCGTCAGCATATTAAGATAACCCGTCACATTTGAAAAGTTAGAAGTCACAGGGTCGTTAATAGACCTAGGCACAGAGCCCAAAGCCGCCTGATGTAAAACCACATCCACGCCCTCTGTTGCTTTTTTACATGTGTCAAAGTCACAAATGTCACCCTCTATAAAGGTAAAATTCTTCCACTGCTCTTCAGAGACAGAAGAGCGTATATGGTCTAAATTATATCTATGCCCTGTAGCAAAGTTATCAAGACCCACCACAGTTTGATTAAGTTTTAAAAGTGTCTCAGCCAAATTAGAACCAATAAAACCAGCAACACCTGTCACTAGCCATTTTTTTGGGTTTTCATTAAGTGCATCTTTGACTTTGTCATATTCTGTTGACATATCCATCGCTCCTATATAGTAAGTGTATTAAAATGGTATTTAGGGGATTTACAACCAAGATAAGATAATCAAAATTTTGTTAAACAGTAGAATTATACCTAATTAATATTAAAATTTACTTTTAACCTGTTTTGACTTTTTTTTGACTTTTTTGACCTACACTTCCACCTGTTAGCGTAAAAGCATGAACTAATCCATAGCTAATACTTATGCGCTACATTATACTTTTTAAAATAAAGCCAAACCTGTTGTGAAGCAGGGACGGAAAGCCACGGGACTCTTTGAGTTAGCCGGGTTGCCTTTGTATGCACCCGTGTGTACACTGCAAACAGACTATCTGTTGCCGCCCCCAAAACCTCAATACATTTTTGGATTTCTTTTAATATTTAAAACATTAGGAAGAAAAAAAATAATGCATTCAAATAAACAAAAAAGAACTAAACTACTATTACTTTCGCTTACTACATCTATGGCTATCATCACAGGTTGTGGTGGTGGAGCAGGATCAAACTTCGATGATGAAAGTAGCTATCGTGGGTCAAAGAACTATGACACACCAGGTATTCACAGAAGCAAAACACCAAGAATCCAATCAAGCACATTCAAGACTAGTTTTGGCCAGCTAAAAGGCTACACAACTATTAACTCTATTGGTATAGAGTGGCAAATAAAAGGAAATAGTGCTACAGGTACCAGATGTGATGTTCACTACAAAAAGAAAGGTGCCAGCAGTTGGAAAAATGGTCTCTCGCTTTATCGTATTGACTACGCTCCACCTAAGCCTGTCAAAGGAAAAACAAAATACTTTAACGGCTTTGCAGGATCTATATTTTATCTAGAGCCAGGAACCACTTATGACATTAAACTTACATATTATGGTGCAGATACAGCAGAGCATTCAGAAGTTGTTACACTTAAGACAAAGTCTATACCAAAAAATGCACACCCTACCGCAACATACTATGTTGCACCAGGAAACGGTGGCGGTAGTGGAACTCAAAATGACCCATACCTAGGCATCAACGAAGCACAGCATCATGCAAAATCTGGAGCAACTTTTTTACTAACTGAAGGGACTTACTCTAGTTTTAAGCATGGAGAAATTTGGTTCGACACATCTGGAGAAGAGGGAAAGTGGATTACCTGGAAGGCCGTTAAAAATGCACAAGTCACCTTTGACGCACCAGCACGAATTGATGGGAGTTATATCTGGATAGAGGGCATACATTTCAGAGGCCATAAAGGTGTCAAAAAAGAGTATGGCATCCGGTCAACAGATGTTGCTCCTGAGCGTATTGTATTAAAAAACAATACTTTTACTGACCTCTATCACTCTATTGATGTAACACATGGAGGAAGAGCTTGGGTCATTACTGACAATACTATTGTTGGTGACCAAGATATTGTCAATACACCAAATGGTACAAAAAGTTTTGATGGCGAAGGTATTGAACTGAATTTCACTGGCGGTCATACAATTGCCTACAACTCAATCTCACATACTGCCGATGGTATATCGGGTGCATTAGAAAATGTTGACATTTTTAACAACGACATCTTTGACCTTACAGATGATGGCATTGAGCCAGACTACGGATATGCAAACATAAGAGTCTGGAAAAACAGAATCAACAACGTAAGACACTATGGATTAAGTTTTCAACCTATGAATAGTGGTCCATGGTACTTCATGAACAACCAGGTTTCAAGTGAGTCAATCCTTAAACTTAGAGAAGTTAGCCGTGTTCTTTTGGTCAACAATATCTTTGTAGGATGGGAGCAGACAGTACAGACTGCCCCTTTAGGAGACGAAGGACTACAATCTTTTGATTCGTACAATAACATTTACGTCTCTGCAAACCACAGTAGGGTCTGGGAGCAGTACTACTACAATAGTGTACCCAACACTGAGTGGAAAGTAAATTTAGACTACGATGGCTTTGACTGGGGCAATTCTCAGCATGCATTCTTTTGGGGAAGAAAAAATGATGTGGCACAAAAATTTGAAACCCTTGAAGATTTTCAAAATGCAACAGGCCTAGAATCACATGCCGTCAAACTTCAAAGGAGTGAGTGTTTTAAAAACTTTAACATTAAAAAGTCTCCTACACCAACTTCACGAAGTTACCTAGAGCTAAAGTCAGGCTGTCCGGCCATAGATGCAGGAAAAGCACTTCCCAATATTGCTAGCAATTACCGTGGTAGCGCACCTGACCTGGGGCCATACGAGCAAGGCATGCCACTTCCTCACTATGGACCAAGAAAATAAAATGCAACAAAAGTCCTCAAAAAAGGACTTTTATATATTTATAAATATCTGCTACTACCTAATTCAAGGTAGCTAGTTGGGTAATACAAAGGTAATACTTCTTTAATAAGATTCCAAAATTAAGATTCAATTAAAGGTAATTACAAATGTCATCTTCCCCAAAGATCTCTCTAGAAAAAAACAGACACAACACAACTCTATTTGCAAAAATACTACTCCCTCTTCTTCTCCTTTCTGGTATTGCTTTTGCAGACATTACTATTGCGTACAAAAAGAACCATACTGTTCAAGTAAATGACAGTAAAAGTGTCATCACATTTGATGCCTACATGAGCAACAAGTCCCCACTGGTCATGAGTGCAACCATTGTAGACAACAAAGGACGACTCAAAACTATTGCGTTCTATCCAAGTTATTCTACTGCTAAATCTGACAGAAAATACTGGCTTCCCGTGCAGCTAAAAGACACCAATGGCAGAATCAAATACAACTCTTGGACAAGATATTCGTTTAACCTAAACCAACTCATTCCTGGGCTTAAGATTAGTAAAATAAGAAGCGTTAAGTGGAGAGTAAACGGAAGGGTATCGGGGAAAATAAATAATATTTCCATTACAAGATCTTCTAAAAAATTAGCAGCAGCATCAAGAAGCTATACTTCGACCTCTTCTAGCAACAATTCATCAGTAAAACAGAACTACACAAGCGCCTCTAAAACAAACTGGGGATTCAAAGGCTTCAAAAAATCCGGCGAAGTGGTCAATGTGCGTCCTGGAGACTCCATACAGGAGATCATCAATGGACTAAGCAGTGGAGATACTATTAGACTTGCAGCTGGTACTTACTACATGAATATCAATCTTAAATCAAACATTATTATTGAGGGCGCAGGTATTGACAAAACCATTATCAAAGCAAAATACGCTGAGCAGATTTTCTACGGAAATGCAAAATCAAATATTATTCTTAGGAATATGACTGTGAATGGTTCAGCAACTGGCTCTTCAAGCTCAATAGCATTCTATAGAGGTACAAGAAACGTTCTCATAGAAAACATTAAATCCATAAACTCAGGCGGCACAGGAATTGACATCTATGGTGAATCAGGAAGAATTCCAAGCTACAACATTACCATTAAAAACTCATCAGTCTACAATCCTAGACATTGGCACGGAATTAATGCGACCAATGTTCGTGGACTAGTAATTGACCATGTCTATGTTAATGGCGGCAAAAACGGCATAGATACTGCATTTTCTGACCGTG
>JAUUEI010194283.1:0-10901 GCA_032274625.1 Depressigyra globulus
TCCAGATTTCATCATCGTGGTAAATCCGTTGCCCTTGACAGCGTACATAAATCGTCCGATTTATCACGAAATTTGACGAATGGAAAAGAGAGTTATATACTTGTATTAGAATGTTGTTTGTTTCCTTTCACAGCGTCTGATTCATCATTTATCCTGTAACCACTGTTTTTATTGACAGTTTATGATGACCGATACTGCTACTATACGATTATGACTTTTGACGTCAAACACTCGTGTTAAGTGACGTCATGTATCAAGAGAGTCGTCAAAGAAAGTTTGTTTACGAGGATCAATCGTAGGCTACAAAATAATGAAGAGAAACCTAGATAATATACTTAATTAATCCATCATTTGTTGGGTTACAGGATAAAGATAATAACCATTTAATGACATTGGTTCAGGAAGAATGGATAATTCCCATTCTTACCTTCACAGGATAAGTAGTTATTCCCTATGAAAACTAACCATTGTAAATTAGTTATATGTTGGTTGTATTAGAACTGGTATTACTGAGTCTCATCCGAGACAAATACCAATTAAATGATGAGGTTGATAATCCTGCAACCACTGTTTGTATTGACAGTTTATAATGACTGATTAAAGCAAAGTCATAAACTGCTACTATACGATTATTATGACTTTTGATGTCACACACTCACAGTAAATGACGTCACGTTTAACACTGCGAACCAACAGAGATGTCACAAGAAAGTGTCTTTACGCGGATCAAAATACAATATAATGAACAGAAACAGCGATAATATACTTAATTAACTCATCTTTTGTTGGGTTGCAGGATAAAGATAATAACCAGTGAATGATGTTGGTTATTGGCTTTATCCTGTTTAGGACGAATGGGAAATTCATCTCGGCAAGCCTCGTGGAATTCCCATTCTTACCTTCACAGGATAAAGCAGCAAACGTTTTAATAAATATTGAGTAAATTACCTGATTGTATCAGTTTATTTTCATATTTATCAACGCGTATATTTTATATATATATATATATATTTTTTTTTTTAGCATACAGAAAATACGTCAATAAAAGTGAAAACAAAAGGCTGGAAATGGAGTTCAGGATTTCAGCCGGAGTTGGTGTGTGTACTGAACTGGGTGGATGGAGAGCCGGCCGCCAACATCACCAGCATCTCCGTCAACTCATCATATGGATTGTAAGTACAGCTTGCTGGTCACGTTTTCAAATATACTTTATCATATTTAGTAAATATCGCTTTTTTCCATTCCAACCAGTGCCAAACAACTGGTATACCAAAGGCTGCTTATCGGAAAGAGTAGCCTATGTGGTGGCAGCAGGTTTTCTCTAAAAGATGTCAGAATTACTATATGATTGAAATCCAATAGCCAATGATACAATAAAAATCGATGTGCTCTAGAGGCGTCGTTAAATAAAACTAACTTTACTTTTTTTTACTTGATGTCTGTTACTCTAGTAGTATGGTACGAAACCTTGTATTTTGTAACATGTTTTAGCAAATTTGTACATTTATTTTACAGGTTAGCATTTGGCAATGAATCCGGGTTAGCCATTATAGATTATGTACAGAAAACATGCCTCTTGAATCTGGGTACTCCAGATCTGTATGGTGAGTCAAACTTGTTTTTTCTTTATTTAATTCGTTGAATAAGTTAAGAAATTTACAGATTGTAATGCTAATTGAATGTGAAATGGCATTTGGTTTAATAAACATCAAATTTTGGGTACTGCAGATCAGCAGATATGTTGTGAAAACTCCCAAGTGATATGATACGGACTAACAGTAGTTTCTTTACCTTTTTCATAACCACTACCAGGTGTCTAATTTTAAAATGCGATCAAAAGGAAAGAAATTCCTTATTTGAATTAACCATTGAATCGAGACAGAAATTTATGATAAATGTTTTGGAAGGGTTATACTGATAGTTAAACGGTATATGTTATACTGATATGAATATAAACAGTTTTATCTGAAATTGTTTTGAAATTGTATACATGTCTAGTATTACATGTTAAAACAAATTTATTAATCTATGAACTGAGAACTTGATATATTTGAAGGCTGATGATATTTGTTATTATCGTAGGGTCGATGGATCCGTACCAGAGGGCTCCCCGGTCTCCCCGCAGTAAGAAGACAACGTTTGTAGAATCGTGTCCCACTAACTCGGAGGAATGCAAGTCACCAACCACAGACCCTGTAAGACAAACCTTCTTACTCTTCTGTTTAGATACTTATTTACTCATTCCTTAAATCATGGTGGGTTTGGAAGGGTGGACTAACCACGGTGTGCTAATTTAATGGGATTTTATCTTTGAAATACAGAATTCATTGTTTAATTTTTAATATGGACCTTGCTTGTTACTGCCAAAGTTTTCCAGGTAGATAAGTGCCAGTGACATTAAAAATCATGTAAGTGTTACTAATGACATTTATTTATTCATATATTGAGTCAGACCTGCCGATTAAAGTATTGTTACAGTGGTTTATTCTGAAACATTATTTCTTATTTATTTTAATTATACTCCAAGACTATGAAAATGCACCACCTGTTTTTGTGTGGGTATATATTGCTTTAAGCCAGTTATTAAACTGGAAATGCGGTTCAATAATTTATAATTGTCATATTAATAAAATTTAAAAATTCAAACTAATTTACAACTTTGTTTCACTTTTACATTTGCTATTCTATTGTTATTATAATTTTAAATATCCAGCAATTTTAATTTCCTTGAAAACAGATTATGAAACATTTTCTCAGTGGTGCGTTTTTAAAGTATTTGGGTATATTTCATTTTGGAAGTAAAATGTTGATTGATGAAATAAGCTGTAAATGAAAACTGACAACCCACCTTAGAATCACCATACATAATTGTTTCTTCTCCTTCGAATCACAGTTAGTCTTCTAATGTTAGCATTCTGCATTTGAGCAGTTATGATCTAGACATAGGCCTTCACTCAGACACAAGATTTTATCATTTCATCAGTTTTCCTTTCTAAGAAGTGTTTTACATCAACTTTCATGATGTTTGGATTCAAGGTCAACCTTTGAGACAAAGAGAATGCATTTTATACATACGCGTTAAGTGACTTTGACTAGGATTCAGAAATGGTGTGTGCTTTATGGTGTATAGTTTATTCTTATCCTATGACTTGATTTGTAAAAACATTGGAATGACTATGTCGCAGACAAATTCTGAAAAAAGAAAAATATGAAAAGATGGCAATGTAACTTTTGGAGAATACACCAAACCATTTTGATGTGATCATTTCCTATCATTAATATGACAAGAGATTTTGCTATTTGTAAAAATTGCAAAACAAAATTCTTGTTAAAAAAAAAAAATCCTGATACTAACAAAATACTAATTAATGTGGCAGGTCTGCAAGTCTCTGAAGTGTATTTAATTACAACTATGAGAATATTAATAATTTTCAGTGTTGGTATTCCAAGGTGTGCTTTATATCTTATATCATTCATACATGCATATTTGTTTCTGTGATTCAGGCTGCTGACTACTATGATGTTAATATGTGCCACATTTTCAGACAACTAGACGTAGCCTATTATGTATCATTATCGCCTTCTTTCCTTCTCAGTATTATCAGTGTTGTAAGCTATCTTGAGAGTTTGGTGTACTGTTGTGAGCTGATCAATCTGTTACACACATGTCCCACTCGGCGTTTCATCTCTAGTCCTCAGTGTTGTGGTCTGGTCTATCACGTAGAGAGGGATACGTACGTCACACGTGTTCATCTCTAGTCCTCAGTGTTGTGGTCTGGTCTATCACGTAGAGAGGGATACGTACGTCACACGTGTTCATCTCTAGTCCTCAGTGTTGTGGTCTGGTCTATCATGTAGAGAGGGATACGTACGTCACACGTGTTCATCTCTAGTCCTCAGTGTTGTGGTCTGGTCTATCACTTAGAGAGGGATACGTACATCACTCTGTGCAATAGCTTGTGATATTGTCATGTGGTTGCACTGGCTATCTGTAACGTTGTCACCAATGATGTACATCGGGGTTGGTCGCCACCACCCACTTGTGACTGCACACTATGTTTACAGCTTTCTCTCACAGTGGGTTTCCTGGCCGTCAGATTTCTGAAGTCATCATCACAATCATTTTATAAGATTTCATTTCTAAGATGATTAGAATGATTAAGTAAGCCATAAATATTTTTTTCTTTTGCAGCAATTATTAACAAAATATCTCATGAATATATTCAGGTGTTCTCTGGTAATGAAAAATTACCTTTCCCAAAAGAGTTTGTCACTGAAAATTCCCAATTTCTTCTAACATTTATATCTTTTTTTTTTTAAATTAATAGGTTCAAAAAATTAACAATTATGACCAAAATAATGCTACTTTTCCCAGTCCCATCAGCCATGGGATCCTAGTGAAAATTCCAGGACAAAACCCTGTGTGTTAAATTACAAACATTTGAAGTAAAAGTATGCCATCAGCATACACAACTTGCACTCTGTGCTTGTTTGGCAGAAAGAAAGTGCATGTGCATGATTTAATGAAAGCTGCAATCTAGCCAGGGTCAAAGTACAAACAGAATGACTTATAAATAAAGTCTTTACAACACTAGTGATGAATATCAATATCTGTGTACAAAACTCACACATCTCACACATCTCACTCAGTTTTAACTAAATAGCTAAACAATTGTATCATTTGAAACTGTTTTAGTTTAGAAATACTTTTAAAATTTCTCTCTCTGAACCTATATGTTGTGTCATTCATTAGAATATAACTAGCCTCTCACCAGCTGGGGTCTGCTTTATTAAAACTGTTTCAGTATCAACTAACTATGTTGTAAATAAGGTTTAAAGCAAATTGAAAACAAAAGTTTAATGATGTACAGTCAACTCTCTTTATAACAGCCATGGTTGTTATACGCTGTTATTATATTGAAGACATGCTGTTATAACTCTTACCCACCTTTCATCCATACGATTGTATTTTGTGAAATAAAACAGATACTAAATCAGGTCTATATAGTAATACTGGCCAATGACATAGAATGGGTAATTAACATTCATTGCACCTTGTCCTGGTCATACCTCAGCTATCTGTGCTGTCTGTCCAGTACAGAGATTAATTGTTAGTAGATGTTAGTGAGAGTGTTAGTGAGAGAGAAGAGGGTGGTGTGGCCTTACACCTACTCATTGGGCCCTTAAGAACTCGCTTTGTGTTGGAGGACCTCCTCGTTGAACCCATCAATTGGGCTATTTTCCATCCCAACCAGTGCCCAAAGGCTGTGGTATGTATTGTCCTGTCTGGGAAAATGCATATAAAAGATCCCTTGCTGCTTATCGGAAAAAGTAGCCCATGAAGAGGAGGCAGCGGGTTTCCTCTAAAAGACATGTCAGAATTATCATATGTTTGACGTCCAATAGGAGACAAACCCTGTACCTACCAGCATTTTAAGTCTTATGGCTTTAGACCACTGCACCATCGAGGCTCGGTTTTTAAAGGCTAAAATAAAAACATCTTGAGATTGCAGCATTAAGAAAATACAAGCAAGTATTTTGAAATGACAAGAAATAAAAGATTACTCAAGCTAGTAAAACAGAGTTTTAAGGTTGATTCTGTAACATGTTGAGATAAAACTGAGAAAAACCGATCAATAATTGAAGCTACTTTATGCCTATTCTTACACATGTCAAGTAACATGGGGCTTGCAAGACACACTTAGTCTAGTCTTCTAATTAAAGTGCAAAGAAAATATCACAACAGACTGACTGGGCTATTCAGGGAAGATGAAGACTTGATGCCTGTGTTGGATGTTTTATCTCTTTGTAATGGTGGATGTTTTCGCTTAGACAAAAATGTTCTTGGCTCGCATGCATCATATCATTTTTGACTTGGTAGAATTACTTTTCCTTCTGGGTATCAGAACCTAGACCATTCCACATCTGGTAGCAGTTAGGTTTGTTTGGTTAAAATTTTAATAACATTCTTATAAAGTATGGTGTAAACTGGGAAATGATCGCATTCATATTAATTTTACGTTGTTCGTGGCAAACCTCAAATCACAAAATGTATATGAACTCATTTTCCACGTTAGATGACGTCTTTTGGTTAGTTATACAGTCATTCGCGAAGTTTAAATGTCGCGAACCTGCACCAAGTTGCATATTTGCGAATAAAACATGTCGCAATATTAATCCAGTTTGCAGTAATCACAACTCCACTGGGGTCCTGTAACTTATTGTTAAAGAAGCCATTCTACTACATGTTGGTTACAGTTTATAATGAATTGGCAGGTTTTGTTCTGTAAATCTATTTTAAATGGAATATGTTGATATTTTATTAACATTTCTGCAAGTGCCTTTAACTAATTTCTTGGATGGGTTTCATATTTGGTATTCAATGTTTAACAAGTGATGGTACCTCACCTCTCCTCAACTTCCATGAATGTGAACCCAACACAAAGTCGGGATCATTTAGAACTTAATTAACATCCGGTCCCGGGAAATTGACCTCAGGTCGAAGTCCAAGTCATGTAGGGCTTTGTTGGCGTTTTTAACTCATAATTCTTTTCAGGAATGAATTTTGTACTTAATATTTGGTCTCCTTCATGAGGACTTGGACCGCATATCTCATGACCAAAATCTGACCGTTATGTAACATCAAGGTCTAGAAAAATAGTTTGTTGGTTCTTCTTTGCTTTTATGCTTGGATTTTTGTATGGATAATACTTTTTCATTGCATGATGGTCTTTAAACTGCACACCTCCATTTTCATAACTATGACACAACGGTAAGGTAGAACGATGGCTGCAAATACAAATCAATACAAATATAACACAACTTGCCAAAATAACAGTTTTGTCATTGGTAGAAACCGTTTTAAGCTATTACGGAAAACATAATTTAATATTTCAGTAATTTACCTTTCAGGATGTGAAGTAGAATATCTTATAAAATGTGTTATCAGAGTTCAGACTAATAATTTCTACACACTTCTTTGTTTTTAGAAGTCCATTAAATAGATTGATTAATTGTGTCACTACTCCGTGCATATTATTTGAATCATTCTGATCTTGCCAGTAGGGTTTACCTTTTCATAATTTCATTTATTCAGTGTGTGTTTCCCAATATGGATGAGCATGTACATCATGGATGTTTTAACGTAAATACTAAGAAAGCTAAAACTTCAATTTGGAGACATACAGTAAGTAACAATGTTATCAAACTAACAGTTGCGGATACGATTGGCTTTGTTGGGTTCTTTAGTTGACTTTCACTGTTACTTCAATGATTGGCTTGACTTTAATGAGTGGGAAACCTCCTTCGATTGTTTCATCTCCGATGTGCCAAGTGCCTGTCCATCTGACTGACAACCAGTTGCAGGTGTCATGTAATACCAGGATGACATTTTGAGCTTTGTATTCAAGTGAACAGTGGTCTCAGCTATCATTTGATTTTTGTTTTGCCACCCTTTGTGTTAAACCTTTTTTCATTAAGCTTTTTAATATTATTTCATGTTAATTTTTTTGTTGACGTAAATAATTCATCAGTTCATAAATATTATTTTAAGTTATATTTAGTGCATGTTGAACAGTGTTAACATATTTAGTATTTTTATTTCGGTTCTGTTTTACCAATAAGATATTTTAAATTTTTTTTAGAAACTTTACAAAGGTAATTAACAAAAGGTAATGGTTATTGTTAAAGGTTCCACAATTTCAAGTAACTATGTTTATGATTGAGATCAATGATAAATAGATTTATTTTTAAATATAGATTTATATTTATTCCTAGACTTTTAAGTTTTAAATTGTAAAACGGGTTAATTGAAAAGAGCTGACAACTTTTAAAAGTAAAATCCTATTGAAACATTTTAATATTTATTATTACAAACAGTAGAAAACAAATATCCCATTAGAAATGTTTTATTTCTTGTCATAAATAATTAAAACTATTCTATTGTTTATCCTATGTATCTTTCAAAATTAAGCTTCTCTGGCTTCAGGAACATTCCGTTCTGTTTTCTTTGCATGATTTTAGTTTTGTCAGTGGTTATTTTAAAATTCAGTTTTGTTTATTTTGTGTTTTTTTCTTTGTGGTCCTCCTTTCAGTTGTTGCAAGCACAATTCCCTGTGAACGGTGTGAGTCCCACTGTTCCAGAAAAAGCTCAACCTTCGTCCAAGCACAAACAGAACACAGGACCTCCCCCACGACCGCCTCCGCCTATTAACTTGCCAAAACAAAATCTGAAACTTGCCAAATCTTCCAGCACCCCAAGTTCCCCTGCAGTGAAGTCAGAGGATGAATCGTTCTCTCCGTTTGAGATTATTGAACTTCCACAACCTCTGTCTCCCACCTTGGTGTTCTCAGATGAAAGTGATAGTGTGTCTTTTTCAAAAAGCTCTAGTCAGAACGATGTCCGTTCTAACGTTACCTCAAGAAAATCTGATTCCTCAAAAGTGTCGACAAAGAACAAGGAAAGACTGATTAAAAAGACTCTTTCTGCTGAAATGTTTCACATACCCAAACGGGTTGATGGTCGCATCCAAGAACAACACAAACACAGGCTGAGGAGATCAGCTTCCAACCCAGACCTAAACGACCCCGATGAAAAACGGACCATGAGTAAATTGGTTAAGGGTAAATGTGGCAAGAGGACGGTGGCCAAACATGTTGATGACGACTCGCATGTTGTACCAGACGATCAGCGGCGAATGAGTCTCTTTCCAGAAGATGCGGTTTCTTGTGACAGACTGAACGAGATCTCGAGAGATTTGGACGGTACACAAAGCAAAGGCTTGTTGCGCAGAATGAGCACGACGATTAAATCACTGCGCAGGTCGAGCAAGAACAGCGAGAATGAGGACGACCGTAAACACGTAAAGGATCACACTAATAGTTGGAGAAATAACCCTAAAGTGGAAATGTTAGACTTGCGGGAAGACAATAAGAAGCGCAATACTGGATTTGTTGACTTTCTTTATGGAATGAAATTAGGTAATTGCAGATGGTTAGTAACAGCAAAATCCAAACTCAAACATAATTTGCAAGTGTGTCACCTTGCCAAACAGAAGATTTGTTTTTTTTAGATTTGAAAATATTGTTCTTAGGTAATTAACAAAACCAATCATATCTAAATAAACTTCTCAAATGTTCTTTAAAAAAATGGTCTAAAGAAAAATAATGAAAATGGTCTGCGTGGATCACCATTTTTTTCTGAAGACTATTTGGTGAGACAAATTTTATTTAGTTGGAAAATTTATTTAAACAGGAAGTCAAATGAATACTTGCCTCTATGAGTAGAATTTCAAAATATACTGGTAACCCAAGAGGTTTGGACATGGTAACAATAACACATAACCCACTAACTTAAAATGCTAACCTGTTGGATTAGCACAATGTTGTAGCCAGTGTCATGACTGAAAGCATTATAGTTGGGTTGGCAGATGCTGAAATTTGACCTAACCTAGAAGTCGGGTACCTTCAAAGTTGTATTGTTGTTTTATGTTATTTAGGAAGCCCTGAATTGAAAACTGTGTGATGACACTTTGTCATCAATGAGCAATTTTTATAATTGCCATTTTTTTTTTTTATATTCAGTCCATTACAGATACAAAGTCTTTACAAACCCTATCTACATGTTACAAAGATTTCAGAATAAATAACAAAAACATTTTGTAATATATCGGGGTGTTTGCTGGTAGCCATCTTGGTTTTTAAAATGGTCACCATTGTAAATGAGTTTTTTAATGCTATGACTAGCTGGTAGTCCACAGCAAGTGAGTTGAATCTGCAATTGGCATATAGAGGTTTTCTTGTTTTACTGCTTTAGGGGTGGGGGAATGACTTAGCAGTGCTTAGGAAATTTCTGAAATTAATACTTTTTACTCTGGATATGCCCCCAAACTAAACAAATGCTAATTTTGTCCTCTTCATATTATATAAAGTACTAATACAAAGACCTTAATTTCTGAAATTAATACTTTTTACTCTGGATATGCCCCCAAACTAAACAAATGCTAATTTTGTCCTCTTCATATTATATAAAGTACTAATACAAAGACCTTAATTTTGCTTTTGGTAATGTTTATTTATGAGATAGCTTCTATACAGCTCATTTTGATACCATTCTGTGAATAGTAACCCTTTCCTAACTTAACAGTATAGTGGTTGAAATTGAAAAAAAGGCTTTATTTAAGAAATATAACAAACTGAAGCTGGTATCATTTGAACCATCTGTAGGTATAGATTTAGTTGAGATGCTATATAACAAATTGATTTACTAACCCCTTATAAAACATAACAAACTAATTTTCACTCGTTTGGTTAGTTACTTAAGGGTATTTCTTTGAAGTGGATATGCATCAAGATAGTACAATAGTTTGATGCTGCTAATGGATCTAAAAACCCTAAGCAGATCCAATTTTTTGGAAAATAAGTCCAAATTTTCTCAGCTTGTAACTGGATTATATGTTATACAGGCCTGCACAGATAAAAAATCTGCATAACCTATTTTAGGTTGCTCAAATGGAAAAACAAATTTACAATTTGGATAATAAGATTATTCTATATCACAATTTCTAATTTGTCTTATTTTGAAGATTCCCTTTGACAATATCCAACAACCACTAAGAATGCATTATATTACCCATTATGTATAAATATAGACCAACATTTGCGATTAATAAAACATTAAATGTAACATGTTTAAAATCAGTTGTTTGTAACTAGAAGAAAATAAGCATTGTTGCAACTTTATTCATACAATTTTACACAAATGGTAAATTGGTTATCCAATTTGTGCAAGCCTGTTGTAACAGTATTTTGTTTGCTTTAAAAATATTAAATACAAATACAAATTGCACAATCATGTAAATTAACCTCCTGTGAGCTGCAAGAGGAACACATTGTACTCTCGG
>JAUUEI010195393.1:0-14641 GCA_032274625.1 Depressigyra globulus
TAAGTATTCTAGTATTATTGTTGTAATCCGAACAACAAAACTATGACAAGCTGGTGAACCACCTCGGGAGGACTGCCACGCCAAGACGATCATCAAAAAGGTATTACATCTTTTCTGCACACCTGACTAATTTAATAAAATGTGAAAGAAAACAAAATAAATATGGTGTGATATATTAAAGGGACATTATCTAGAATACTTTTATTATTTAATCATTTAAAACCGATCTTCAGGTTCTCTTTTCTCTATATGACGCCGCGCGATTCTATTTGAATTTAGCCGGCTGACCTATTTAGGTCACGAGAATTATCGCTCTTTGGCAGATCGGGGTGAGATGGCGGCGAGCGAAACAAGAATCGAGAATATCTGTTGTTTGGGAATAGAAGAGTCGTGAGTTTATTAACGTGTAGTTGTGTTTGTATTTCGTATTAGTAAACGCTGTTAGACGACGGAGAGGAGAGAATGTTACTTTAATTGTCAAGAGATGTGGAACCGGATGTCATTTTAAAACTATTTACGTAGTTACTGGTGATTGTGTTCATGCCCCAGGTTTTTAAGGTTTAAGGTTGTATTATTACTTACATTCGCCCGGTCGCCCATGGCGAGTCAAAATAGCGTCGGGCGAGTCAAAACCTTATCACGTGTTACCCGAACATTTTCACGTATTATATTATTTATTTTATTATTATTACGGCCCGACGGCGAAATTCACTAGCCACGGGAGTCGGGCTACCGTATTCTAGAAGCACTGGATATGATAACATTTTTTTGAAGTGCAATTTAAGAAGTTTCTTTTTTTTAAATTAAGTTTGGTCACGGGCGAGTCAAAAGTTCTTCGGACGAGTCAAAGTGTTGCTGTGAGTCGCCCAATTGGCGAGTTAAAAATAAATCCCAAGTGCATACCCTGAATAACTACTGTACTGAATGTTTAAATTGGTTTAGGTCATCAGCTTGTCATTGTCATGTAGATAACAAGTCATCTATATTTCAAGTTCGGGAAAACTTATGTCTCTGAAGCCTCGTTTATGAAAACTCTCATTTATAAGTTTTTGTTTAACAATACCGCTAGAGCACATTGATGTATTAATCATCGGCTATTTAATGTCAGATATATGGTCATTGTGACCTGTAGTCCGAGGAATCCCTCTATATTTTACCATCGTAGCAAGGGATGTTTTATATTCACTTTC
This sequence comes from Depressigyra globulus, assembly GCA_032274625.1. Taxonomy (NCBI): domain Eukaryota; kingdom Metazoa; phylum Mollusca; class Gastropoda; order Neomphalida; family Peltospiridae; genus Depressigyra; species Depressigyra globulus. The sequence continues at coordinate 1,191 of JAUUEI010195393.1, forward strand.
ATAGACAGGACAGTAATACTGCATATCATACAAAACTCTTATTAATGAGACATAACTGTAATTGAATTTTCATTAAATATAGACATAAAAAGTCTACGATAGAAACAAACAAACAAACAAACAAACAAAAATCTACCCCCACCCACCCACCCCCACCCCCACAAAATCAACAAAAAACCCACAACCCCAACAACACAAAAACCACAACACAAAAAAAGAAACACAGAAACAAATAAACAAACAAAAATAACAAAGATACAAACAAAAAACAGTACTTAAAACTTTTAGGTTAGAATTTTCAGTTAATCTATGTATTTCTGGACGCCCCCGTTATTATGTACCTCTGAGGGAAACTGGTTTAAAATACCTGTTACAAAGTCTAATAAGAGGGCCAAAATATATTGCTTGTACGAAACAATACACACCCCTCAGCACGCACGTACGCACGCACACGCGCACACACCACAGAATCCCCAACAACACTATAAAGAAAAAAAATTACTTAAAATTTCTAATATAGAAAATGCAGTTTTGTATGTATCCAATACGTTTCTGGTCGCGGTGGTAACCCGCACCTACCTAGCGAGCAGCATACCCCATTGGTACAGTGCCCGCATGATGCGTCGTCGGTCTAGGGTCGATCCCCGACAGCTAACCATTTGGGGTTTTCTCGAGGTAACCATACGTCCGACGCCGGCATAACCGTAATTAAAATGTGAAGAGTGCGTCGTTAAAAAAAAAAAACCCAGAGGAAAGGAGAGAATAAAGTACATGTAATAGGTTAATTTTTTAATTTGTTTTTTGTTTAACGACGCACTCAACACATTTTAATTTACAAATGTAAATACGGTTATATCGGCGTCGGACGCATAATTACGTCGAGAAAAAACTCAGTGGCTAGATGACGGGGATCGATCCTAAACCTACCGCGCATCAGGCGGGCTCTGTACCACTTGTCTATGGCGCCCGCTTGTAATAGGTTAATGTCAGTAACCTGATACACAGTCTAAGATGGCCAACATATATTTTATATACGAACATAAATATACACATTATAACTGTTTATTTTACAGTTAACTTCTGTGTAGGTATTTATATATGCACACTTGAACATACGATATACACATGTATGTTTGTTTGTATTCGACGCATTTGCAAGTCATACCCACATATGCGTGTATGTAAATTGAAATTTGGAGACAAAAACGTATGTGCGAGAGATGGAGGAGCTGTCGTTTTCTGATTAATGTTATGCACCGGCGTCGATTTATTCACTTCGGATAATTTGTCAATGTCACACGCAAGCTTATTCAATCAGTAATTGAACTTTTTATTCTATGCATTGATCTACCAAGGTAATCAGAGCTGGCGAGCCTCTTTACTCTTTTGAATTTTCGAAACCAATAATTATATATATATATATATATATATATATATTGAAAAAAGACAGACATTTTTGAAGAAGTTTAACCAATTATACATGAGAAAAAAAGAACTATCTCCACATGTTGTCAGGTCCCACCAATGCAGTTCCTTCTTCATTTTACCTGTATATAACGTCACCTGTCTATAACGACCACTTTTGTCAGGTCCCTTGGGTGACCGTTATATACAAGTTTGACTGTATTTAAAAATTAATTTTCTTTTATTTGATATCAGATTTAATTACCAGTCTCTCCGGTCAGGTCAGGTCAGGTCAGATCAGGTCAGGTCAACTGAGGTCAACTTGTTTAACGTCCACATTCAGAACTAAGCTGTTATAACAGGACGCCGTTCATGTGCGCTAGTTCCGGTGTTGGCCGGCCCCTTCGTTCAGGATCGGGTGAAGAAATGGTGTTTATATAGATCCCGCCTGAGGTGTTTGCCTCGAAGGAACGAACGTTCACGGTGGACCCTCCAATAAGTGCGACACGACTGGTATACCACAGGCCGTTGCATGTACTATCCTGTCTGTGGTAAAGTGCATATAAAAAATTCATTGCTTCTTATCGGAAAGAGTATCATATGTTGCGGCAGCGGGTTTCCTCTAAAGACATATGTCAGAATTACCATGTTTGACGTTCAATAGCCGATGATCAATGTGCTCTAGAGGCGTCGTTAAATAAAACAAACTTGACTTTTCTTTCATGGTGGATCCATAGCGTTTTCCCTTGTCACAACCAATGCCCAACAACTTGTACACCGAATGCCGTGGTATTGTCCTGCTAATTGGATGTGAATATAACAATTCTTTGTTGCGTTTTCGATAGAAGCAGCCCATGGAGTAGCGGCAGCGGGTTTCCTCTATCACTATATGTGTGGTTCTTAACCATCGGAGATCAGACTGACAGCGAAATAACTGTAGACAATATGTGTTGAGTATATCAATAAATAAAACCCTTTCTTCTTCTTTGTTTTTCAACAATTAAACTTATGTTTATTGTTAAAACGATACCCGACGCAAAACCCATATCCTCAACATGGTGGGTTTTTTTATGGGGTCTTTTTATTACATTAAATTATAATTATTATGTTGTCAGGGGCCCACACAATCAAACATCTTGAATGTTTTACCAATGCTCGGTCTTGGAATGAATATGGAACTTTTATGGCCGTAAACTCGGAATATTCCGTAAGAAACGAAAACATAATGTTCACAATACGTGACACAAGACAACTTCACCCTTCCTTCACTGCCTGTAGGAGGACTTCCACTCTCCCAAGACTAGCTTGACAGTAAATGTTTGTTTTATTTAACGACGCCACTAGAGCCACCATCGGCTATTGGACGTCATACATATGATAATTCTGAGATATGTATTTAGACGAAACCCGCTGCCGCCACATTGGCTACTCTTTCCGATAAGCAGCAAGGGATCATTTATATGCACTTTCCCACAGACAGGATAGTACATACCACGGCCTTTGATATACCAGTCGTGGGGCACTGGTTGGAACGGAAAAAAGCCCAATTGGTGGTTCGATCCTGCGATCGCGGCACCTCGGGTGAGCGCTCAACCGACTGAGCTAGATCCCGCCTCTCTAGCTTGACAGAATGTAACCCACAATATGTTATTACGAATCAAAATCTACGGTACAGGTATGTTTGGTAAATATCGCTTATTGAAGAAAAGAAAAAAACCCAATAGTTTCTACTTTGTAAGGAAAAGGTGGTAACAGGACCAAAAAGTCAAGATTGTTTTATTTAACGACACTTGTGGAGCACATTTTTTTTATCATCGGCTATTGGACGTCAAACATATGGTAATTCTGACATATGTCTTTAGAAGAAACAGGCTGGCTCCACATAGGTTACTCTTTCAGATAACCAGCAAGGGATCTTTTATATGCATTTTCCCATATACAGGACAATACGCACCACGGCCTTTGGTATACCAGTCGTGGGGCACTGGTTGGAACGGAAAAAAACCCCAAATGATGGATTCACCGAGGAGGTTCGAGCCTGTGACCGCGGCCCCGACTGAGCTAGATCCTGTCCCCTAATAGGACCAAGACGCATGGCACGAAGAACATGCGGCAAAAGGGAGTAATCCTGTGGTACGTTTCTCACAGTCTGGTCTGAAACACAGGAATCGAGAATATTTTTATTATTTAATCATTTAACACAGATCTCCAGGTTCTCTTTTGTTCCATTTGAATTTAGCCGGCTGACCTATATACGTCACGTGAATATTTCGCTATTTGGCAGATCACGGTCTCCGAACGGGACGGCGCTAGCAATCTCCCGTTCACAGTCGTATGAGAAAAAAAATGGCGACGAGCGAAACAAGAAAGAAGAATATCTGTTGTTTGAGAAGAGTCGCGAGTTTATTAAAAGTGTAGTTGTAGTTGTGTTTGTATTTTGTATTAGTATACGCTGATAGACGATGGGGAGGAGAGAATATCACTCTAATACCAGATTACATATCTGCCTGACGTGTTACTATTACTCCTGAATGCATTTACAAATCTGGTATCTACCACACATAAAACTGATAGCATAGCCTCTGCGCCAGCGATGCCATGGTAGAGGAATGGTGCGTGACAGATACATCGTTGTTTACACTGTGTCACCTCTGGTCAATTCGTAGAGATTATTTGATCAAACCATGTTGACCCGTTGAAGGAAACTGGAATATCGTAATTGCAGCACCGTTGAATGGTGGGTTTGGCTCTCTGGACGAAAGGGTATCATAAAAAAATATCAGGAACAATCATCTTGAAGATATCCTTTTGCAGCATTCCGGATTTTTCTAAAATTTCAATTTTCAGCGCGCGTTCGACGCTCTCCCTAAAACGAAATGAATGACTAAACTACACGAATAAAGAATTTAAACAAAGAAACTTGAACATATAATAACTTTATTTTACCCGATTGTCAGTCGCATTAATTTTGGTTCGTTTATGGCAAATACTGTACCATAACAATAGACAAAAAGTTCCGAGAATGTAGAAGTTAATATAAAAAGGGTTGCTTAAAATACAATAAACAGTGGGTTTGAAAAATTTCGGATATTTTGAATCAATCCCTGAATTCCGAGTGTGGCAAGCAAATTCCGAATTTTCCGGAAAATTCCAGAAAAGTTGTTATTGAAGAACAATCTAGCGTCAGAGTTGGGTTTTCTGTGTTACTATACTCGACCAAGCACCTATAAATTCAAAGAACTTATAGAAAACAAACGAATCAGTACACTAAAGAATTTAGAAAAGTTTACATCTGTAATAATGAATGTATTTAAACATCCCTGAGCTTTCATATATTCAGAAATATAGTTCATAAGTAATAGAACGACAATTTACAATTAACACTTTTAACCAGATTCACCTGCCAAACCGCTTATATATTTGTCTTTCTATGACTATGCACACTTTTATGTACATATTAGGTTTATATAAATTAATTAAAAAACATTGTAATCTAACTATTGTATTGTCCTACCACCTTGTCACGTGTCTATCAAATTATTATGTATATATTCCTCCTATGCCGTTGTGCAACGGCCCGAGTGTAAATAAATTCTTGTCTTGTCTTGTCTTGATAGTCACGTGCAGTGATACGTTCAACGATGCTAATTACCAACAGGTAATCGGGGTTTTTGATCCAGGGTACCTTGAATAAAATTACTAACTTTAAACATTCGCAGTTAATTTTATATACCGGTAGAGCCATAGTAAGAAAATAATTGTCAAAGTGTAAGTAAAGCAGTATCCAGTCTCAAATATTTTAAACTCGGACCCATCCAGTTTGGGTGCTTATGATCAGTTTTGTTTTTATTATATAACATCAAATTATTTCCTGGCACAGAACCTGATAATATATAAATATAAATTCAAATTTGACTAATTATGTTTACTTAATTTAGAATGAAAAAAAATACACAAATGGATAACAACTAAAAACAAGGTAAATATTTATAAGTCAAATGATGTTGAAATGATGGTTCTCTGTAATGGCATTCATAGCTACTTTATATTTGTATGGTTTTGTTTAGAACGCTTGGCTAAATACCTTTTCGATTGAGTTATATGTTCTGATTTATGGCAAGGTACAACATGCATTGATGTACCAAAACATATACCGTGTCCTCATAACATAAAAATTATAATGTCATACATTATGTATCAAATTGCGGTAAAAAGGGACTATTTAAACATTTTAAAAAGTGGAATTATTAACGTTAATGACAACAGCATGTTGAAAATGGCGGCGTCCTTAGATTTCTATAGGTTGCGATAACAATTTAAAAGGTACAACCCTCTAAAAAAACCAAATCCACCCAAAAACAACAACTACAAACAATAACAAAACCAACAATACAGCCCCACCCCCCACACACAATTTTGCCCCCCCCCCGAAAAAAAAACCCACTCATACAATCGCACATCAACAGCAACAGATACGACAACCCCTACTCCCATGAAGCCCACGAAGAGGCAGCAGCGGGTTTCCTCTAAAGACATATGTCAGAATGACCATATGTTTGACGTCCAATAGTCGATGATATAAAATCAATGTGCTCCAGAGGCGTCGTTAAATAAAAAACAAACTTTACTAACTTTACTATATTAAGACATCCAAACTCGCACTTTCTCCTAACCTTTTATACATCGTTCGTTCCATACATTCACCTAGACATTTTGTTATTTTCACACACCAGTTAAAGGAAGAGAGTGCTTTGAAGTGTTGTCTTACAACGTATTTATAAAATTTTTTTATAGATGTCGGATCTGACTATACATATATAGATATCGATGCACGAGTGTCGTTCTACAAGCTACGCGGTCAATCCCGAATTACGTACATGCAACGTCCTTTGTGGACGAACCTGGCACTGGCCTATATGTATAGATGTATGACATCTACATAGCGAATGTATATGGTTTGACTAAACATACACAGATATCGACATTTTCTACGCAGACATGTATATATCTTTGTTTCTGTCTGACTCTCTCCTCTCTATTTTTTCTTTCTATCTCTTATTTATCTCTCTCTCCCTCTTCGTCTCTCTCTTTCTCTGTTCCTCGCCCTCTATTCAATTCAACTTTATTTCTGTGCTTATATCCAATTAAGGTTCAAGCAAGCTGGTCTGGGCACACACCTCAGCTATCTGGGCTGTCTGTCCAGGACAGTGATTAATTGTTAGTAGAGGTTAGTACGAGTGTTAGTAAGAGAGAAGAGAGTATAGTGACCTAACACCTACCCATTGAGCCCTTAAGAACTCGCTGTGTTGGAGCCGGTACCGGGAGACGAACCCTGTACCTACCAGCCTTTTAGTCTGATGGGTTAGACCAATGCGCCATCCTGAGGCCGATCCTCTCCCTCTGTCTCTCCCTGTCTCTCCCTCTCTCTCTCCCTGTCTCCTTCTGTCTCTCCCTCTGTCTCTCCCTGTCTCTCCCTCTGTATCTCCCTATCTCTCCCTGTATCCCTCTGTCTCTCACTCCCTCTCTTTTCGTCCGCCTGTCCCTCTTTCAGTCTCTCTCACTCTCGAACGCGCTTTTTCTCGTTGCATAGGCAACATCTAAGCATTTCGGTCAGATTACTGGATTGCCGGCTATCAGAAATAGAAATTTGATTTGTGTCGAACTCGTTGTAAATTCGGATGCCCGTACATCGCCCCGAGAGATGACATGCCAGATAGAGCTGTAACCTTTATACTTGGTCTGAATACTGTCTCTAAAACCTAATCTCATATCAATAAACAGTTCTTGGAAAGCCGACCAAACCTTTTATTGCCCAATCACAATCAATGAAATAGAAAACGCCGACTAATGCGCAAGTCTTCGATTTTGTTTTGTCTGCGTGCCAGTGGCTAAGTTGTAGACACTGTAGATCCGTTGTAGAGATAGTGTCAACAGTCGTGACTTGTGAATATACTTGTAATCAAAACTTCAAATCCATTATCGCATTCCAAAACCGTATCTCTGTACAAGAGAAGTTAAGTTTTGACTTAAGTTTGTGAAATTTTCTTAGCTAAGTCAAATACTTAAGTTGGTATTCATTAAACGACTTAAGTCAAAATTTAGCTCAATCGCCGAAAATACTTAAGTTTTTCTTTAAACATAGACCGGAAGTGGTTGTCAGGGAAATCCCCACATTTGTCACCGCCGATGTAACGTTGAACACGAGAAGCATGCTGCCGCCACATAGGCTACTCTTTCCGATAAGCAGCAAGGGATCTTTTATAGATGCACTTTCCCATAGACAGGAACGTACATACCACGGCCTTTGGTATACCAGTTGTGGGGCACTGGTTGGAATGGAAAAAACACCCTCAATTGATGTGTTCACCGAGCAGGTTCGATCCTGCGACCGCGGCAGCTTAGGCGAGCGCTCAACCGACTGAGGTAGATCCCCCTTTCCCCCCCCCCCCCCCCCCCCCAAGACAGGAGAGCTTTGATACCAAAATAACAGGTAAACCATTCCTGAAGTACTGTTTAAACAGAAAAAACATGACTGATATACCAAAAGCCATGGCATATGTAATAGTGTGTCTATGGAAAAGTGCGTATAAAAGATCCCTTGTTACAATGGGAAATAGTAGCGGGTTTCCTCTGACTACGTGTCAAACATTACCAATATGTTTGACACCCAATAGCTGATGATTAATAAATCACTGTGCTCTAGTGGTGTCGTTAAACAACACAACTATTTATTACACATTTAGTAAAGATATAACGGTATCTTACAAATTTCGTACACGGCACTGCGCATTGTTAAATGACGTCATTTCGAGGTTCGATCCTGCGATCGCGGCACCTAAGGCGAGCGCTCAATCAACTTAGCTAGACCCTCCACCCCCACCCTCCCTCCGCCCATTATCTTTGATATCTATCTAACTTTTGTTCGGTTAGATACCACGGAACGTTCTCGTGTTTCGTAAAACGAAAACTCGTATGTAGCCAGAGAGGAAGCAATGCCGAGACAAACCTAGACGTTGAGAGGGGAATATCAGTGTCACGGGGAAAATAAACTAAATCTGGGAAAATAAACTAAATCTGGGAAAATTCCTTGTTATGTATTTAAATCATTGTTTTAGGGTAGCTAGTTCCCGAGCGAGCCGCTTCGGAAACTTCACGGACCAAATGAATAGAATTATCGAGCATGTTATGAGTATTTTCTAACATGATCATTTAGTATAATCAATATTAAGCGGATCTAGGCCAACTATCTATATTGTGAATGTCTATTTTTTTTATGTATGACATTTAAAAATGTACACCAGCCTGAGCTTTCGATGTTCAGCGAAAGTTAATTTAATGGATTATATTCATTCAATACAAATAAAAATGAAGTAGACAGGAGAATGTTGTTGCTTTGCAAGCGAATTCTAGGGATTATTATTTTTTTCTTTATTTTTTTGTTTAACGACGCACTCAACACATTTTAATTTACAAATGCAAATATAATTATATCGGCGTCGGACACATGATTACGTCGAGAAAAAATCCCAGTGGCTAGCTGACGGGGATCGATCCTAGACCGACTCTAGTTATCGGTCACTATAATTCGCAAACGTGTACTACTCGAAATTTCAATAAATAACCGAATATAAATATTGCTACGTTTTACATTTTACATTCCATACGAGCGCCAGGTATTTTATATTCCCATTTACCGAGCATTTAAAAAACACAGCTATCTTCTTAACGGAAACTTAGTTATGTCCAATACTTGTCATATTAGTTATTTCCAGCGATTAATTTCCGCATATTTCGTCTTTTATATCTCTCTAATTCCTCATTATATTCTTCCGCCGAAGATCATTACGGGAAAGTTTCCTCATTATTCTTCCGGCTTTGAACCAACCCTACATTTTCGGTAATTTGTAATCATGAAATAAGCTGGAAGAAAATGTGTACACTTGATAATTTTTATTGGAATATCGACTTGTGTAAAAACATATATTTTAACAAATCACTGATGATGCCACAGAAAGAAAGAAGTGATATATTTAACGAATGGGACGGGATCTTGCTCAGGCGATCGAGCGCTTGCCTGAGTTACCGCGGTCGAAGGATCGAACCTTCTCGGTGGACCCATCAATTGGGTTTGTGGTCCTTAACCATATAAATTTTGTCGATATAACCGTATATAAAATATGTTGAGTGCGTCGTTAAATAAATCACTTCTTTCTTTCTTTCTTTCTCTATTCATTTTATTTATAGTTATATCTGCGTCAGTCATATGGTTAAGGACTACAAAAATGGTGAGAGAGGAAACCCGCTGTCGCCACTCTATGGGCTACTCCTTCCTAAAAAGCAGCAAGGGATCTTAACGATAGCCGAGTATGTTAGTGTCGGTCTACAAACTACGCGTGTTATATCGGCTTCGGACACATGATTACGTCGAGAAAAAAACCCAGTGGCTAGCTGACGGGGATCGAACCTAGACCGACCGCGCATCAGGCGGGCACTGTACCACTGGGCTATGGCGCCCGCTACAGGCGTGTATGTGTGTGCATAAGATATTTTATTAATTATTATCAGAAAAAGATTAGCATTTACAGGCTCCAGAATTCGTCTAAACATTGTATATTTTCAAAAATCGTCTTGCCAATGAATGGGGAGATCTCCCCCCCCCCCTCCACTTCATCCACCCTTCAACACCCCCTGCCAATGTTTCCCCTGGGCACATTTTGGGCTTTTTGCGACATGTCATTTGTCTCCCCCCAAATGGATTTTCTGGATCCAGCACTAAACAAAAACAACTTTATGACATCAAGTTCCCTCTACATTCTCACCATGGCGAGCTTGGAGGTATTCAGCGGTCTATTTATAGTTAGGGCCATTTCGAACAATGCACGGCCAAACAGTATTCGGTAAAGTACTTCCTGTAGACAGAGTGCAAGCTCTTTCAATCGTTTAACCACATAACAGTGAATAATTATTATTTGTCTTTACGTTTTTGTCCGCTAGTAACTAAATCTATAAAAGGGAATTGTTAACATCGGAACAAATATAGTTCTTCCTTTCGCAAGTGCAACCTTTCTGAACTCTTCCGACATAGAATTGCATTTCAATATATGTTGGTTACAGTCGATCACAGTTGCTTCCTTTTACATCAACAACCCAATAATATACCGTCTCGCAGTAAACTCTAATCTTTTGATCCGCTCAGGAATGGCCAATATTGATGTTTGATTCCAAACACAATTTCCAAATTGGCGAAGATCGCGCCAACAATCCGTTGATTGACTAAGAGGTCATCAAACACGACGGCCGGTGCGCCACGTCTCTATGGAGGGATTGTCAAAGAGAAGAAGAAGATGATCGCCGTGCAGGCCAATCAGCGAGTACGTTTATCCACAAGATGATTTTTATTTACGGACATGCTGTATGCACAGATGCTGATTGGTTCTAAGGGGATGAATTTCGAATGATCAAATATGAAGGGGGGCATTGAAGAATTCCCTTCTGAAATTAATACAAACACGATAAAAATCTCTTGATATGCGTTTCCAATGATGGACGCTGGTGTCAGAATATGTGATCATGTTCGGTGTGAGATTGGGAAGGGACTGAGACGAAAAGATAAAAAATAATATGGTTCCTGAGAGATGAAGAGAATTCTAAAGTATTGACAATGATTACATAGTTTTATTTTGCAGGACGTGTAGATTGTTTTTAAAGTCTACTAGCCATGGGATCGGTGATTTTCAAACTTCATTAGCCTCGATTAAAAATCCACTAGCCTTATTAATATATACTGAATGTCGCCAGACGACCAAAAGAAAACGTGTACCAACTTCCACCTGACAGTCACTTCAAAAACATTGGTTATAATCTGAAATTCATTTCACTAGCAACAACATTAGTTTATCTTTACATAAGTGACATGTCAATAGTTGGAGTATATTTGACATCACACAATTTCGTGAAGATAACTGTTCCGACTAGTCATCAGGTTTGGCAACATAAGCTAAAGGGACATTGTTTTTATTGTTTATTCATTTAATACATATCTCCAGGTTCTCTTTTGTCTATACGACGCCGTGCATTTCTATTTGAAATTAGCCGACTTACCTATTTAGGTGACGTGAATGTTTCGCTGTTTATCAGATAGCGGGCTAGGACCGGGACGGTACAAGCGATCTCCAGTGAACATGATAAAATGGCGACGAACGAAAAAAGAAACGAAAATATCTGTTGTTTGGGAAGACTCGCGAGTTCATTAAAAGCGAAGTTCTGTTTGTATTTTGTATTAGTAAACGCTATTAGACGGTGGAGAGGAGAGAATATAACTTTGTTGTTTGGGAAGACTCGCGAGTTTATTAAAAGTATAGTTGTGTTTGTATTTTGTATTAGTAAACGCTGTGAGACGATGGAGAGAAGAGAATGCCACTTTAATTAATAGCCCTACATTGAAAATCACCAGCCATGGGTGTGTGGTTACTATATTTATGAAGCCCCCCCCCCCCCTCCCCCCGTTTCATATGTTTTAAAGTGGCAGTTCGGAGTTTGTCGCTGTTATAACCTGTTTTAGCAAATAAAACATTTTTGAATCGACAGATTTAAAATCTATTTACATGTTCTTGTTCAGAATATCAATATGCATAAATCCAATATGATTTTGGCTACACAAGTGTTGGTGGTAGGTCAATATCAATTTTTACTTAAATTTGTTTCGTACGTATCAATTTGTTATCTGTAACAAAACAATCGATATCGAGCTACTACACACACTTGGGTGACCAGAAACATATTGGATTGATAGATATTCATATCCCGAACAAGAATATGTAAGTAAGCTGTTATTCTGTCGATTCAGAAAGGTTTTATTGGCAAAACACTAGTTAAAACGGCAACAAACTCCGGACTGCTAATTTAAACGTGTTCAGGGCTCTCGATGTGAAATTACTTCGAGGGTCTGTTTTAGAAAACTCGAAGACATGGGATTAATTTTATATGTGTGCGAGGTCAACAGTGGCTGAAGCAATGCAACCCTACTATGTCAACAACGAGACTCTATTCAGTTTTCTTTGTAATCATCTCTCTACTTGATGACAAACATTCGTTTTTACGTGTTATTTAATATAAGTAAGAGTTTAAACAAGACAATTTTGATGCATCACTTTGGGGCGGGATATGCTCACCTTTCGCGAACAACTGCTATCATCACTGTTTAGGCAGTAATTCAAGATTGCATGCTATCACAGCTGTATGTTTCCACTAAACTATGTCCTGTGCAGATTTATAAGGTCTGACGGGAGTGGCAGTCCTCCTATTTATAAGCGATGCAGGAGGGATGAAATAGTCTTCAGATAATCGGCTTGAAGTGACTGTCCCCCCCCCCCCCATGGATGAGACACTTGATGATGGTTCGCGGAGACAGTCACGACCCTGCCAAAATACCCTTTCGACTCTGCCTTGTACAGAGATACGGTTTTGATTGTGATAACAGTTTTATCGTTCGGATTTGACTGAGCTCCTTGTCCACTGTGCGTCATATTTATTGTCTCATGCATCAGGGTCAGTCAGTCAGTCAGTCAGTCAGTCTGTCAGCCAGTCAGTCAATCAGTCAGTCAGTCAGTTAGTCAGTCAGTCAGTCAGTCAGTCAGTCTGTCAGCCAGTCAGTCAGTCAGTCAGTCAGTCAGTCTGTCAGTCAATTTGTTTTACGTACACATTCAGAGCAAGCTGTTATAGCACACGCCTGTACTGGGCACACATACCAGCTATCGGAGTTGTCTGTCCAGGGCAGTTTTGTTAGTGGTTAGTATTAATCCTGTTGGAGGTTCGTAAGAGAAAAGAGAGTGTAGTGGCCTTATACCTACCCGTTGGGCGTGTAAACCCCCGCTCTGGGTTTGAGCCGGTACCGGGATACGAACCCAGTCCCTACCAGCCTATGTTCGATGGCTAAACCACTAGGCAATCGAGACCGGTATCTGCGGGGTGAAAGTCAAGTCAAGTCAATTTGTTTTACGTGCACATTCAGAGCAAGCTGTTATAGCGCACGCCTGTCCTGGGCACAC
>JAUUEI010196504.1:0-14540 GCA_032274625.1 Depressigyra globulus
TTTTATCCTGAGTGGAACTTCTACAACAAATATATCTTGCTGACATGTTTAACTATAGATATTTAATTACAAACTTTACTCTGTTATATCAGTTAATCTATTATTCTGGATGTGCGACGCCACTATACAAAGTTGTTGTCGTCTGTGAGCCTCTGAAAATTGACATAAAAATGGGGTGTCTGAAAACAGTTACATAGGTACAGGCGGGGTAAAAGAGAATCGAACCCCGCCAACGTTTTTTCGGTTCATACTTGCATGAACCAAAACATAATTGCGGTCAGTTCTTAAATAATTGTCGTACTGTATACGTTATGAAAAGAAATTAATATTCTAATGTTTTAATCGTATGATTAACAACGCCTCTAGGAACACTGAAGTCATGACTTTAATTTAAAAAACATTGATTATAATTTCAAAATCACTTCAATGACAAAAAACATGCATCAATTGCTCTTTCCTTGTGTAGTATCCAGTAACATATCAACATTATCAAAGTAAGCATAAAGTTTGTTCTATTTAACGACGCCTCTAGAGCACATTGATTTTTAGTTTATAATCTGCTATTGGAAGTCAAATATTGTAAAATCGTAAAATCCCAAAACAAAACCAGCTAGTCATTTTAGTTTGTAAATTATGGTCTTGATTTGTGACCAACTTTGTAATACATTTCAATAAAAAAAAAAAAAAAAAAAAAAAAACTTAAGCTAATTTTGTTCACAATTTCACTCACGGATTCAGATGTCCATACTGACCAATACAAACCCATATTCCCTCAACTAGTTCAACTAGTAAGGGACTAACAAAATAAACAAATATCTAAAACATATTTTTTTAAAGGCATTTATTGTATGGAGATATTATTTGGACATACAAACACCAATTCATGTATGACACACAGCTAACAATATATACTGTACAAACTACAGGGCTCATTTATTTAATACTTTACTTATAATAATAGCATGAAAAGTACCAGACAGAGAAAGGAAGGAGGGGAGATAGAGCAGGATGTTCACACTGAGACAGTTTTATTCCAATAATCCGAAATGTAAATAAGCTAGCTGTAAAAATAAACACTATAAAACGTACAAGTGAATGGGATTGGTGGGATTATTCAAACGGATTCAAGAAATTAGTTAAGGCAATAAAATGTATCAAATAACCAGAAGGGCTATACTTCGAGTTTCCTCAACACTACATCTTGATTGAATCAAACACTGGTATATCCACAGCAACATAACATCAAATGAATTGCTGCACATTAAACAAGCCAATTACCGTAGTTATGGTTATCAAAAACTAGACCATTGAGAAAACAGGTAATATTACTATTACCAAGTTCTTTAAGTATAGCAGTATTAAACTAGTGATCTGGCAAATGTCTTTTAACAAATGTATACCCCCCACCCCCTCCCTGCTAAAACACCCAACTTATTTAGGTATTATTAATAACCATTTCTGATGCACAAAGGATTGTAAATTATTATCAAGGTCATGTTCCCATTGAAATCACTTTCAACTGTTACCAAGAACTGAAAATTATTTCTTGAGGGACGTTAACTTGATTATGTCTGCTAAGTAGTTTATTATTCTATAACACCCAGTTATTTAAAAAAAAGAAGAAAAAAGGTTTCTTAAAATATTAAAAGTTCAATACATACATAAAGATTATAAAAACCTCTGTTCTACATTAAAGTATTGCTACATGTTTTTGTATTATTCACTTTCACAAATAATTAGTAAAACCCCAAAAACTATTTATCGTTAAAAATAATTGATAAAGAATGATTAAAAAAACATTTTATAATAACAAAACCGGGTAGATGCAAACTGTAAAGTATGTGATGTCATTTGGTAGCATAAATCAACTAACACAATAAGATGTTAAGTGTATGTAATCAGCGAGTGACATTTTATTACCCAACAGCTAATTACTGATGATGGTATTGTGACCTTCTACAACTTTAAAGATGATTGGCTGAAAACATCTAGCCAAAATGTTCTAAATAAATAAATAAAACTAAACAGGTTCAGATAGAAATGGAAAGGACAAAATGAAGTGCCCGCTATGGACAGGTAGTTATTACAAAGAGTTTTCTTTACAGTACACTTGCAGTATCTGTGTTCGCACACATTTCACTTGATGGTACACAAAATCCTTGATCATTTAGACGTCACATATTGTGCACAACCCGAGATACATTTAACACAATACAACACTTTGAATCATTCATCAGAAGAAAATGTTGGTTCAAAAGTTTATCATTCACTTTATGACACAAATTTAGTGTTCTAATTCATTTGTTAATTATGACAACCATCCTCATATAAGACAAAACTGAAATAAATTTATACTTTTCCTGACAAACCATATTTTAAAATAATGTAGTAAAAGATAGTAAAAATGTGTCTATGTTTTTTTTCATCCCATCAATTTTCCGATCGTTTTATTACTGTAAATAAAAAATGTTTTTCATATAAATTGAATAAATGCCAAATTAATGTACATATTCTGTGACCTTCTGCAATAATCTGAGTTAATGTATTATTTTTCAAATATATTGAGCATCAAATAATAAAACACATACCGGTATCATGGGACAAAATAGGTATTTGCAGGATTAATTTTTAGGTTATATGTATCACAACGACCATTTCAGAAACAAGTTAAAACAGTTTGCAAAATATATAAATCTAGCTGGGTTAGTTATCCTTCACAACAGCTTGTATCAGTTTTCTAACAGATAAACATTTCTTTCCATTCTAATAGATAGAGATTATTCAAGTGACGCCATTTTTCACTATAGTTGTTTCCCTTGGCATCCATGTTGGAGATATACTGAAAGAATTCCTACAGTATTCTTAAGCAAACTGGCCAATATTTGGCTCATTTTTTAAGCTTGACCTTATTAATCAAAGACAAAAGGCCACACGTTACAATATAAGGTCTACATCTCCAGAATAGCATTCAAAGGGAGATAATCTTTTCATTGTAAATAATCTAACTTGTTTATCTGCCCATTTTGTCATCCATTGTTAAATATCACAGGAAAAATTATATAGCATCAAATGATAAATAATATTAATTGATGGGGACACATACTTATAAAACTTTAGACACATGTGCTTAGTCACAAATTTGGGCAACTAACATAAACACCACTGAATTTCAATTAAACATGTTAGCATGATATAATAGTGTTCTTTAGATCTAGTACATAAATGATTTGCCTTTGACTGTGTGTATTCTAGTGTAAAATGTATAGATTTATGTACAACAATACTATCATGGACAGATGAAAACCTATCTTGCCAGTCACTTTGAATCTATCCTCCAAACTGGCACCCATGAATTAAAGCACAAGATCTAAAAAAAAATAATAACATATACCGACTAACGGGTTAAAAGAAAAGAAGATATCTATATATATTCATCAGCCCTTTACAAATTTTAAGCAATACTTTGTCCTCTATGCCAATGTATAATGCATTCTAAATTTATTTTGATTATGTATGATACCATGGAAATTTCCATGAACACTTTGCAAAAATATGTACACCATTTTTTTTTTTAATATATACAAATTACAGTGTGCATACATGTATGCTTGTCAAATGAAAATCTGTCATTTTCCAAGTCCTTTATTGACATACTAAATTGTATACAGTTTTAACAAACAAGTAACAATAAATTACAAACAGTAACACTGAATACGAAGTACTGTGGTATATACACACTGGTTGGTGTTTTGATATATAGAATATGTGTAAAAAAGAATCACTATCAAGCACATGTTTAATAGGTAACGGAGTAAACAAACTACATTTAGTACCGATTTCATTTCCTGCACAGCACTTATTGAATTTAACACATTTACCATCATCCAAATATACAGTACATGGCTAACTTGGGTTTTTTGTTTGGTGGAGTGGGACAGAAACCATGGATATTTTTTATATTTTTTAATAGTTAAAAATCAATTTATGAACTGAATGTAGGAAAGAAGGAAACACCTAAAAATAAATTAAACTGAAAATACCCACTCAATATATATAATCCCTTTCAATTCTTGCCTTGTGCAGAGATACAATTTTGATTGTGATAACAGTTTTGTTGTTTGGATTTGTAACGGACCCAAATAATTATTGTGAATAATAACTGTAATTGCCAGATTCCATAAATAATGGCATTATATTGAAGAAATAAAATGTTAACCAATAATTGCAATTTATGTCAGTAGATTTTACAGTACTACATCTGACCTTTAGTAGGAATTAACACTTCCACTGGCAGGTGTGTTTAGTAGTGACTTACACGGGGTCCCCACTCCCTCCCACCTGAGCAGCAGGCCCAAGATCCAACACGGTGGTCTGGTCAATGAGTTCTAGGACAACGCAGACTCTGTTAGATGTTTATCTGGATGGCTTAGCATTTCCACCAGGATCCTGAGGATATTACCTGCCTCAAGGACACCCCACCACCAGTATGTTGTATCTGGTATTCCTGTTTGGACAAGACCGTATCCATGGCAGATTCCTTATGGTATGTTCCTAGTAGAAATGAAAACACCAGGCTCAGCACTGTATACACCTGTATGGAATGTCCATGATACCACACTGATATCGCACATGTACAATACTTGTGAATGGTGGGGTGGGGGCATGTGGGTGTGCGTGCAGCAGCTGTCTATACTCTAGCTGCAACCAAATCGTTGTAAATGTTTATAGTATTGGAGGTTTTACAACATTTCTATATGGTTATCAACTAGTTTCTGCCATTTATTTCAGGACACAATATTTCACACAAAATATTTGTCGGTTAAACAAAATTAAATTCACGCGAACTGCCAGTCGGTTAAAGTTCAAAAATTAAAGCTAGCAAATGTCTGATATTTAGCCGTATAAAGATATTGTTCAATTTAACAAACATTTAAGAAACTTTTATAAAAGGTTAGCTTTTGTTTTGTTCAAATTTTAGTATGTGATAAAAAAAGTATACATTTATCTTTAAAATGCAAGTTCAATGTAACTTGGTGGTAATCGACTAGGTAACCCACTGGTTATGTAGATTTAATTCACGTAACCAATCGATAGGTTACTTAGGTAAAAACCATTTGAACCGATTTTCAGTTAGGCCCTATCTTAGATTTTGAAATATTGTTCCCTGTTATTTGTTATTCTATCTGCATCTTGCTCACTAAACAAAATATTAAAATGTTCATTTGGTCTACACAAGTTATATATACAAGAAGGAAGTTGCATGAAGTGAAATTTGCACTGGTGATCTCTTAATGTGTAATCAAACAATTGAACTTATGTGTAAACGAATACCATCAATGTATTTTTACAATTTTATACCAACACAATGAGCATAGTGACGGGAATGACACATCCTAATACAGAAATCTCCATTGCAGTAAAAGTGTTGTACATGTTCTATAATTATTTTGTTTAAATATAGAAAAAGAAAATAATATCCTATTAACCGAAAGAAAAAGAACAAGAAAAAAAAAATCAAACCTACATTGTTCAATAGAAAGCATTTTACTAGTGATTAATCTTTAATGCCAAAATGATCAATTTCTGTACAGAATACCATTCCTTGTCAAAGTATGTACACACATGCAGTTTTGTACACGTTCAACACGATATGTAAACACATGCAGTTCTGTACACATTCAACAAACAATACCTCACATGTAGATATGCCAGTAATACAACACACACACACGATTCCTGATAAACTGAGTTTATTTGTTTTGAATTTAGATAGTTTTAACAACATTTTATTGTTTTATAAACTGTCACTACACCCATATTTCTGAAGCTATCAGAGCTGCAATGTTGTTTGTGGATTGTAGTTAATGACAGCTTCGGAAACATGAGTCCTGGGTATGTTTTTCGAAGCTACGATATATTGTAACAACGTCACAGGCTATGGCATTTGTGAGTGACATCACACCCAAATGTTCGACATTTTAGCGCAAAGTTTGCTTCGAAAATACGGGCCCAGGTTGTATTCTCTTGCATGGCAGAATTGCATTGTGGTTTGGTGATTAATAAAATGTGCTTAGTTGTGCTGCAGGCATTTTTTTCTTTTTTCATTTAAATACAAAACAAATTACAATTGTAAAAAAGTATGCAACTTTTTTCTTGTTCGGTGGTTTGCACACAAAAACATATTTCTTTATAAGCCATGCATATCTAAAATGTATCAGTAAAAGTCAACCTTAAACTAATGTTAGACACTTTGCAAATTTCTAACTTTACATTCCATACAAGGGATCTGGTATGAATGAAACATTTTCATGCAGTATTCTATGTATATACACTTCTGTACAAAACAATTCTGAAACAACACACAGGAACCAACATATTGCATTTCCACACATTGACAAAAATGCACATCTCAGGACTTAAGCTCTAGAGGTACATATAACTGATTTTAGTATTAGTAGCAATATATACTGCAATGTCAGACAAAATTAGTTTTTTTTTAAATACAAAAATTTAATTGGACATTGTAGTGTCAGTAGATGAAGGTGCTACTCTTTTAATGACCCCTTCAGTAAGAAAATGCCGTCCCCACTACTATCTATAACACTGCTTTAACCAACTGCATCCAGACATCCCTATGACAGGGCTTCTGGAATAAGGGAGCCCTACAGACCCGACTTGTGATTTTCAGTGTTGGACTAGTAATTAACTACTGTGAACTTCCCAGACGGCTAGTAAAAAACAATCATAATTTCTCTAAATTTAGTGTTAAATGAATATATATCTCAGTAGGGTTAGTGAATTCATTTATGGATAGTGAATTTTGAAAATCACTTATCCTATGGCTAGTGAATTTTTTTTTAAATACTAGAAGCCCTGCCTAAGATGACTACAGATTAATGTTTCACTTTAAGAGGCATTCCACTAAGTAGTCGAACTGGCAACTTTATACTATCTGGAAGTTCTGATTCACATAATTATGACTGACTGTAAAATTATTCAAAGATTGAAACTTCAAAATGTGGTATTCCACTAATTACAACCTATATCCACTTAATAACAGCTGCTCCCAACCCAAAGAAATGCAATTGTGGAAATGTGTTACATACAAGATTACATTAAAGTGAAAATGCAAGTTGGAACTCGTTCTAAAGCAGGATTGGAAATGCACAACACTAATTATTTGAATACAATTTAGTAACACAAGTAAATGATCAGCATGTACAGAATTGTATTTAAAGTAGTTATATCCAAGTTGCAATAAAGGCAGATGGTACCATAAAATAAATATTACAATTTATTTTAAAATATGAAACTATGATTTCAAATATGTTTATTAATAGAAAATATTTAGGTGGGGGTGGGGAGAAAGCTTAATTGTGGTATAAAAAATCAACAAGTGATCCACAGTTTTATGTGTACATAGTTTGCACAAAGTTAACTTTACCCAAAATGATAAAAACAAATATGGCGACAAAAAGACAGTAGGAAGGTGTGAAATCCACCACAAACTGAACTGACATATCTTGGCAACTCACCTTTTGTTTTAATTTGGGAATTAATTATACCAAGATTATATGTGGAAATGACTAATTTGTAGTTATTTGTTACAATTAAATGTGGGTTTTTTGTTGTTGTTTTTACATACATAGCTTCATCTTTGATATAGCAATCTTAAGCTTTCTGATACAGATACACGGGCAGTTGTTTAAAACAAAACATAACAGCTTCTTTAATGTGAATTTACTTAGCAGATTTGTATTGAAAACTTTATGGAGAGACAACCCTATAGAAACATCTACACATAACAGTTTGCTTTTCAGCAATCTGTGCAGTTTTCCATGAAATGCATGCTACAATCAAGCTTAACAGCAATGATAATTGTCATCTGTGCTGTGACATGCATAACAGAGTCAGCATCAGTAGAAAAGAAAGAAAACACTAGCATTCACGTAATACACTTATAACATCTTCATACATAAACGGACCGATATAACATTACATACATATTTTCACTAAAGTGCTACAAGTGCTGTACAGTTTGTGTATTGAACAACTCTTTGTCAAGTCGTATTCAATGTTTATAATTGAAAATTTACATTAAAGCCTTAGATTATTTTCCAAACTAGAAAAAGATTATATATTTAATAGGCAGGTGAAGATGTCACTCACACGAACGCCTGGCAACAAGTGTGACACAATATGGCACAGATGTTAGCTCAAGGAATCCTTTAAACTCAAGCATGAATGTTGTGTATTTACATTGTAGAGGACTCATCAATGTAATTTATGTGGTTTGCGTCTTCAGTGTCCAAGTAGCAAACGCAATTCCAGTTTGGCGGAAATGATTATACAGTATTATTGAAGTGTTTAACAACATTTATGGGGATAAAAGCACTTATGTTATGACACTTGGTTTAAAAATTGGCCAAATAAATTAGTTATGTACAACTTTTACTCTTAACTTTACAATTGTATTGGTCTTCCACGACCATGACATACATCCCAGTTGCCATTTCTCAGGCGTACGTGTAAATGAGATCTAAAACTGCCTAATGAGTAACAGAAATCACGTCATTGTAAATATAAGTACACTCTGCTTACAGAATGTTATCTAAAAGACTAATAAAAATCACAGGGACTCCTGTTGTAAGACTTGTGTGAAGAGAATATAAAGACAAGATCCAGAGTGGTGTGGTAATTTTTACACGCCACTAGCCGTGACCCATGATCCCTTCACTAGACTGTTCTATATGAAAGACACAATAGCTTCTATTTCGCCAGTCGACTGCCAAGCTAGCTCATAGCTCCTGTTTCTAAACTCTCCCACAGTTCAGGTATAAACGCTGTCCCCAAGTTCATGCTGGTTAAAAAATAATATGCCTCTGTCTCCACACTTTGCATATTAATCTAGTTTAAAAAATAATCAACATAGAAACAACCATCAACCACCTGCTGTGACTGAACCAGCAGTAATGCAAACCTAAACTTGTCTGTGAAAAAAAAAAGTGTTCTTAGTTTTAAGTTTAAAAGAAAAATGGTGAGCACTGGTGTTGCATACATTAATCACATCAGATCTAATTCACGTGTAGTACTGCAGAGTGAGAACGGTGGTGCATCGACTTGGACATAATAAAATGCAGCTGTAGTTACAGACCAACAGCACTGCACAAAGAGAGAGGTTTTGAAGTGAACATTGAGAAAATGTCTTGTCAGTCGCACTGGCAATAAAACCAAGACCTACTACATGGCGCTATAGAATGGCACAGCAATTGCTACAGCCACTTTCTCCACTCTTGTCCTTTTTCATCTGACCTGCAACACAAAATATAAACAAGTCAGTTAATAACAATACTGCAGTAAAATAAAATAAAATTAACAAGAACATAATACAAAATAAAATGTAAAAAAAACAATGTCTAAACATGGGTAATAAAATTAGGTACAACACTGCAACCCACAGTGAGCTTTTAAGGGCTCAAAGGGTAGGTTTAAGGCCACTACACCCTCTTCTCTCTTACTAACACTCTTACTAATGACTAACAATTAACCACTGTCCTAAAGAGACACCCCAGACAGCCGACGTATATGCCCAAGGCATTTTGAACAATAATTGTATATAATCACAAAAGTGAAGTTGAAATGAAGGAAAACATGGCACATATGATACAAGCTCACGATGCGCACGTGACTTGTTTAAAGTTCACCCTTCTTCAAATTAACACCACAGCCTTCAAGTCAACATTAATTAACCCGTATAGCCTACCTGGTGTGTAAATACTGCACAGGTTACACACATTACATATACTCAGGAGACGACTGAAAAACTATTTTCTTCAGTTTAATGTATAGTTTCATCATACTCATTGATGCCCACTGGTTCAAAAATAACCTGCATGATTATAATGAAGTAAGTTGTCTGTCTAAAGAGGCCATTTAAAGAAATAAGAACTTATAAGTATGTGTACTTATAAGTGGTTACTTACAGCATTGACAACATTAAATTTGTTTCTCAAACCTAAAGCTAATATATAAATTATAAAGCGCATTAATGCTCCTGTGGAGGAATTATTCATAATGCTGCCCAGTTCTTTGTATGTATACACTGAAATCAATACCAGAGTGCTCAAAGAGAAAATCTGCAAAATGTTTGATGCATTGATTTCTTTGAGCGCTCGTGGGAACAAAGCTGAACGACAAGTATGCCTTAAAAAATGTTAGAAAAGAAACTGAGAAGACAGGAATGGCGGTGCGTGGTTTGTCTTTATCCAAAAGTAAAGTAGTTTGTTTTATTTAATGACATCTCTAGAGCACATTGATTTTGATTTTATCATTGGCTATTGGACGTCAAGCATATGGTAATTTTGATGTCTTTTAGAGGAAACCCGCTGCCACCACATAGGCTATTCCGATAAGCAGCAAGGGATCTTTTATATGCACATTCCCATAGACAGGATAGTACATACCACAGCCTTTGGTATACCAGTTGTGGGGCACTAGTTGGAACGGAAAAAAACCAATTGATGGGTTCACAGAGGAGGTTTGATCATGCGACCAAGGCACCTTAGGCAAGCACTCAACCGATTGAGCTAGATCAGCCCCTTGTCTATATCCAAGATGCTTGTATATTAATTATTATACTCAAAAAAGCATTAAATATTAATGTTTACTGTATAGAAGCTTTTACCTGTCCAACAATGCTTTTGCAAAGAAAACACTGTACATTTAGAAAAAAATAGGAACAATATTTCTATAAATGACCTTTGACATTTTGAACCAGCAAGAAAAAAATAAAAAATAAATAAAGTGTATTTAATGATGAACTGAACACATTGTATGTATGGTTACACCAGTATCTATGTCATTCACATGGTTAAGAACCACAAAGATACAGAGAGGAAACCTGCTGCTGCCACACTATGGATTACTCCTTTAGAAAAAGCAGCAAGGGATCTTTTATATGTACTGTCCCATAGACAGGATATTATACAATTACTTTTAGTATATCAATTATGGAACACTGAACAAAAAAACACCAATTGATGGGTCCATCAACAGGGCACAATATTTCACGCGAACGATCATTCTGTTCGCGTGTCGGTTATGCAAAATTAAATTCACGCGAACTACCAATTGGTTACGTGGTAAAAATTAACATTCCAAAATTAAAACTTGCAAATCTGATATTTGGTCCAAATTTATGTACATCTTTTAAATGTAATTTCAGTGTAACTTGGAGGCAACTGATTAGGTAACCCATTGGTTACATAGATTTAAGTCACGTAGTTACCGAACAATACGTCACCTAGATAAATACCAAGTGAACCGATTTTTGGTTACCTCAAATTTTGAAATATTGTGCCCTGCATCAAGGATGCTCGATCCTGTAACCCAAGCACCTCGTGAGCATTCAATCGACTAAGATATAGATTCTGCCCCCTTCCCCTTACCTCTGGTCTAATAGTGAAAGGCAGGTAGGTAATGGCAGGGGTGTAGACAGGATTTTTGCCAGGGTCCCATTGCTGATGGGATTGGGAAAGTTAACATAAGTCTTGTCATAATTTGGAATTCTTTTAGAACAGCGAATGATTCAATAATGTGGTGCATCACTACACTTATTTATTATACAAATTAAATTAATTGGTAGGACAGACACTTTGTTTTGGGAAGGGGCCCTTGTTCAGTACCACAGAACATCTGAATAAATCCTTGACCATTTTCGAAGGCTTAGTAAGTAGGTAAAATGCTAGTATTACACCCTCTTTTTTCTTATTAACACTCTCACTAACCACTAACAATAAACAACTGTCAGTTTGCATATTTATACTGACAAGTACATATATCGCTGTGTATTAGCCGACTCCACTAGTTTAACCCTCCAAATAAACGTACAAATCAAGTCCTTGTGTATAAGATGTTTTCCACTTCAACTCCACTTTTGTCTGGGTGGGGTGAACCTATGATGTATCCTATGTCAAATGATTTGCCCCAGAAAAGGAATTATTTTAATGAGTGTTCATCCATGAAAAGTAGGTCACTGTGGCCTATTTAAAGTATGCAACACACCACCTTTCCAAATTGTATTTTCATACAAGGTTTGATGATCCTGTATCAATTGATCACAAAGATATGACCCGGACACAGATTGCCTTTAATGTGCAGTCATACATGAAAAGTTGGTCGTGACATACCGTCTTTCAAAGTTTTACTTGCATACAAAGTTTGATAATCTTATGTCAATTCATATGGAAGAATTGCCACAGACAGGGATTTCTTTAGTGTGCAGTCATCCATGAAAAGTAGGTTGCAATGATCTATTTATGGTAGGTGACACACCGCCATTCCAAATTGTATTTGTAAACAAGGTTTGATGATCCTGTATCACTTCAGATTGAAGATATGTCCAGGACAAGAAGAGTCAACAGACGGAAGGCTGGCCGGGTGCACAGACAACGGTTTACCATAATACAACCAGTTTTTGACAGGCATATAAAAACTGTTCCATTTGCTGTGATAAAACAGAAATACAATTGAATGTTAAGCCAACTTAGCTAGCAGTTATAAATCAGAAAAACACTTATTGTCAAAAGCATAGACTTTACGAGCAACTAGTAGCGCTAATACTCAATCTGAACAATTAGGAGATATTAATTTCTTACAAATATAACTGAAAAAACAATACGAAAATGTCAATGTACATCCTTTTCATCTGGTTCAAAAACAAGTTACCAAGAGCTAATTACTAACCCTGATTATTGGGTTCCGGTAGGTTCTCCCTTGCTACAAGGTGCATCACAGTTGTTTTTCCGGTGGGTAACTGCAGAGCTGAAAACAAAATCATTAGACATGAAATTTTTCGTATTGGTAACATTTGTCTGTGACATACTCTAGTCTGAAGAAATGGGAGTAAGGTGGAACTTTGTAATTAATCATTGATATATAGAGGATATTAAACAAGTTTCCATTTAGTATTATGTTTATGTCCCGAGTGAAATAATTTTCAGTGTCACAAGCTTTAGCGAGTGACTAATGAAAATTATTTCACGAGGGACATAAACTTAATACTAAATGGAAGCGAGTTAAATATTCTATTTATTATCGACAGCTATTTTCTGATTTTCTGCAGACACATAAAGGCTAAAAAAATTAAACCGCTACACATTACATCCTGTGTTGTTTTAACTTAATTTTATTATTTGCTACTTTCAAAAATAATCAGTGAAAAACAAAATTCTATTTCTTATATAAAAAAAACCTAAATCAATATATACAACTGTATTAAAATATTTTATTACAAATATACAGTGGAAAAGAGATGCTTTGAAGCAAACACTCTTTAAACAGCTAACGTCATTTTGTATTTTTACCTCATTGAAATGATGTCATATATAACAACCTTAAAGTGATTGGAGACAAAGTGTTAAGTCATCCAATGAAATGATCTGTTAAACCAATGTTTAATATGACTCACTGAGAAAATATGATTTATACCACGCTGGGGTAATAAACACAAGTACAGTGCAACCCAGTTATTTGCATACTGCTTAATAGAATTGCCCTGTTATAAGCATAGGATGTCCCTGCACCATTCCATTTAGATAGCTGTATGGACAAAGAGCCATGGTTAATCGACTACCTGTTATTAGCATATCCCGTTTATTGTAATAGCAAAAACACTGAATTTCAAGTGCCAAACACAGTTAATTGATTAATTGGTGTTGTATTTGCCAGCTGTCCTTGAATAACAAGTCGTATTGTTTTAATCCAAGACCGCACCGTGATCGTGCTGAATACATGGCCGCTAGTATAATAGCCTGCGCGACTGTTTACGCCTTAAACGGAAACAATCACTCTCGATTAATTAAAACTCTTACTGTAAGGAGGGAAAATAACATGTCATTATTCCTCAATCTGCTTAAATGTTTTGTTATGGTGAGATGTTTATTACTTTAACAACACTTACATAATGAGTAGACACATCACAACAGTTGCCCAGTCTGTGCAATTAAAGTTAGACTGAACTGTGAAATGTTTATGCATTCGAAACACACATTCAGGAAACTTTTAGAAAGTCAGTCATGCATAAGAAAACAAATGACTTTTTTCACAAGTAGTAAACCTACAAACAAAACTCTTAACCCATGTACTTTTAAAATAAATTATTAATGACATGTACAAATGTTTTATTGATTTCTTTTTTTGTTCGGTTTGTGTTTCGTTTTACTTGCATATGTACTTGTAAATTTGTGATAAAATTCGTGGTTTTTTTTTTACAGGAGTTATTTCCCTTGATTTTACGATCCCGGCTTTTAGCATAGCCCGGATATTAACATATTTCTGTTGTGCAATTAGGGTATGTAATGAAGCAGGTTTCACTGTACAGCACATGTATGGGCAAATCGATGAAACGGTCAACCTTGAAAAATCATTATAACTTGACACAGAAGGCCCATTCCATACAAACTCATCCTGGGATGCAAAATGTAAAGTTGATCAAACAAGTTCAAAAAAAGTTGTTTTAATATTTCAAATAGCTATATTTA
>JAUUEI010197615.1:1978-14529 GCA_032274625.1 Depressigyra globulus
AAACCTCAGCTAGCGGAGCCATCTGCATCTCGATTCTTTTGGGCCAATAAACTCTAAGAAAAACCCCTTCTAACTTGACACCTATCAAGTATTTCCTTTTTCGTAGCACCATTATCTGCTAAAGCATTTCGATAGCCAGGGAATCAGTCATACAAGTGCTTTCATACCCGACAAGCTGGCTTGGTTTACTGAAGGAGCGATAAATCTACAACATCTTAATGATTTTTTTAACATAACGTTGTGTCTCCCGATAAGGCGGAACGCGGCCATATTTTTTTACCGCATCAGGCCCCGCGTTATACGCGGCCAGCGCAAGTTCTTTATTTTGACTAAACTGATCTAACATCATGCGCAAATAAGACACACCACCTTCGATGTTTTGCCAAGGATCAAAGGGATCAGAAACACCAAGCGAACGAGCCGTTTCGGGCATGAGTTGCATGAGACCTTGAGCTCCTGCTGATGAAACGGCTTTGGGATCAAAGCAGGATTCTGCAATGATGACCGCTTTGATTAATCGAGTGTCGATCATGTATTTATTTCCCATTGCTCGGATATGCGGCATATACGATTTAATTCGATCTTCCACTACTTTGTTATTCTTTCGGCAGGAGGTGTAAGCGGGGGGACGCCCATAATATTTGACGCTTATCGGCTTTTTATTAGAGAATTCCTTATCCGTAAATAAGGGGGCGCTATGCGGTATTTGATATTGATAAACTCGGTCGCCCGCCAATATCAAAGAGGGAAAGATGATAAGGCCGATAGAAAATACTCTCTGGCAATAGGTGCGCGCTGTCTTCATCCTTAAGTCTTTATGCGTAAAATAATCCAATGAGCCAATATTACCGCATTTTGCAAACGTTAGCCGATGGGAATTGGCATACGCCGAGCGACTTGGCAAAAGATTCAACAAATAGTCAAGCGACCCTACTGGAAACACTTAAGCAGATGGAGTCCGATGGGCTTTCTCTTGAGTGGATGGGCGAACAGCGGTTACGCTGGCTGAGTTCATCAGCGCCTCTTTCAGCACAACAGATACGCAACAAACTATCTTCAGAGGCGCTTAGTTTAACAAGCGATATCGAGGTACATGACGAACTTGCATCCACCAATACGTTTATGCGCGAGACCGGCGTGACGCAAGGCCACGTTTGTCTCGCCGAAAAGCAACGGGCAGGCATCGGTAGACGAGGACGAACCTGGCACTCTCCACTGGGTACGAATATTTATATGTCGCTGGGGTGGCTCTTCGATGCTACGCCAGCTCATTTATCGGGCCTAACGCTTGGGGTTGGAATTAAGTTGGCAGAAACCTTAAGCGCTTACGCGGTGGTGGGGCTAAAATGGCCCAATGATTTGTACCTTCATTCACGTAAGCTGGGTGGTATTCTTATCGAGGCACGACCACTAGTAAAAGGGGAAGTTGAGGTGATTATCGGTGTCGGAATCAATATTAATATGCACAATACGGCTAATATCGACCAACCCTATACCTCTTTATATCAACATCATCCATCGCAACAACGTATTGACCGAAACAAACTGCTCAGCGAGCTGCTTGAGAATCTACTGCCGTTTCTCAATGCGTTTACTGAAACAGGCCATGACTACATTACCCGTCACTGGCCAGAGTTCGACCTGGCCTATCAGAGAAGCGTAACGGTGCATTCAAATAGAGAATCATTACTGGGCATAGGTGCCGGCATTGATGACAAATTCCAATTTCTGTTGCAACACGACCACGGTATTTCTAAGTTTTCTTCGGCAGACGTGAGTTTACGCCTATGATAGATCATTGCCTGCTCGACCTCGGAAATACCCGGTATAAATGGATGATGCAATCAGGGTTACCTGCTGGAACAATAGAAAAGCACGTCTACTCGAAACAGAAAGCCACTGAGATAATCGCTCGCACCTTGTTGGATGCCGAACCTTTTCAACGCATGCTTGTATCCAGTGTTAAAAACGAGCGCTTTAATCGTGCTTTCTCTGACGCATGCCACAAGGTCAAAATAGCCACCCCAGAGTTTATCCGCATCGGCAAACACCCCCTGATCCCGCTGACATATCAGGATATTTCTAGGTTAGGTATTGATCGCTATCTGGCGCTTATCGGTGCACTACAGCACTATCAGCCCCCCTTTATTGTTGTCGATGCAGGAACAGTTGTGACCTTTGATGCGGTGGACACCTCTGGTACGCATATTGGAGGCTGCTTCTTTCCAGGCCGAAGGCTGCTGCGCGGGAGCCTGATTCAGGGCGCAGACGGAATCGCTATAACGCAACCTGAAGAATCGGCATTATTCGCGAACTCCACGGAGAAAGCGGTTAACGGAGGCGTAAAGCAAGGCTTCACCTCAGCAGTCAATGGCATATTGGCGGCAATGCAAACCAAATTGGGCCCACAAGTTACCACGATACTCACAGGAGGCGATGCGCATTGGTTACACTCTCGTATTTCTCCTTCACCAGAAGTGGACGATACGCTTATTTTCGAGGGTATTGCACAAGTTGCCATTAAAGAATAATTAAAAGGAAACGTTAACGCACGAACATTTCATAATTCAGAGTTAACACCATTAAAGCACCATCTGGCTTTTACGCGGACATTAATTCAAAACGCACCCTAACTTAAACTTTTAAAAATTTGATGAGTGTTTAATTTTTTTAACTTAGCTCCATAGCTTCATCGCCCCATCTAGTTTAGACTTCACACATCAAGAAAAACAGAGTTTTGCCTCTGCGAGGCGGATAATAAATGCGCGCTAAACTAGACGGAATGAAGTTATTTGTCGGATTTCTTATCCTCTTAAACTTCATTTATTTTTTGTGGCCAAAAGATAAGACTCAGCCTAGGCCCACCTATACGCGGAGTGACGCCAGCACCCCGATGCTGCGTCAACTCAATGAACAATCCGCACCCCCGCCTCCAGAATCGCTGGTATCTGAAGGGTATAACCCGCTGGCAAAGAAAAAGCCCACGGCACACATTGTGAACGCATCCTTTTCAGAACTCGAAGTAGACGCAACTCCAGCGATGATCCTTCAACCTTCAACCGAACCTGCACAGGAAACGGTAGACCATGTTTCGCAAGACACTCTGACTCAAGAAGAATCTGAGACGATAAATAACACCACAACGGTCACTAAACCTGAAACAGCGACATTTGAATCGGAACCCGTTGATACGCAAACCCCTCTAGAAACCAAGCCTGAAAATAAAGCTAAAGCTGAAACAAAAGACGACATAGAAAACAGCACAGAGGCCACACCCGAGGCTGACCCTCAAGAACAAGCACCTGCACCGCCACACTGTATTACCCTAGGGCCGTTTATGAAGAAACAAAACACGAAAACGACCCTTACTGACCTCAATGCCATGGGCTTACCATCCGAAATTCGCAGTGCTAATCAGACACAAAACCAACGTTTCTGGGTCTATTTACCAGCTTACCCTTCTCGACAAGAGGCCATTGATAAGGCTGAAAAATTAGCTTCTCAAGATGTCTCCGATTACTTCATCATTAGCGACGGACGACGCGATAATGCTATTTCACTAGGAATATACAATAATAAGTCTGATGCTAATCAGCGCGTTAAGGAAATACGTACTTTAGGGTACAATCCAAAAGTGGATGCTTTACGTGACAGGATGCGTGTTTTCTGGATTGATATTCGCACAAATAAAACGGTGGATTGGCAGCGTTATCTCGATGATCATTTTTCCAAGGGAAATATTAAAGTATTGCAGCGTTCATGCGATTGAACCTTTACCTTCTTCCAACCTTAGAAACGAGTGCACAATACGTTACACATTCTGGCAAGTCTTTTTGCACCTACTCAAAAAATTTCAATCGTTACGCAGAAGCACTATGCGCCTCTTGCTGATCTTTTGAGTAGAAACAAAGATCCTGCATCATAACTGCGCAACGTATTGTGCACTCGTTTCTAAGGCTCCACCCGCACCTCCGCAGCGCTCTATTTTACTGGCGCTAAAATAGAGCGTATTTATAAAAACTGCTCTGGTATCATGCGATATTTCATTCTTCAGGAGAGTTCCCCAATGGGTCAACATATCGGGATACTGACAGCGGGCGGAGATAGCCCCGGGCTTAATGCAGCAATTCGTGGTGTGGGTAAATCTGCTCGGGATCACTACGGTATGCAGGTTATTGGTTTTAGAGATGGATTTCGAGGCCTGGTAGAACGCCGCACCACACGCCTTGATGGTAACGCCTTCTCTGGCATTTTAACCCAGGGAGGAACAATCCTAGGCACTAGCCGAGATAAGCCTCACCGAATGTTGGTAGGCGGCAAAACAATGGACATGACCGATGCCATTATCGAGAGTTATCAAGCAGAGCATCTGGATGCTCTGGTTTGCCTGGGCGGCGGAGGCACACAGAAAAACGCTTTCCGGTTAATGCAAAAAGGACTGAACATCATAACCTTGCCGAAGACCATCGATAATGACGTAGCGATGACGGACATGACCTTTGGCTTTGATACCGCGCTGGGGATTGCAACGGATGCCATTGACCGATTGCACAGCACTGCGCACAGCCATCACCGAATTATCGTCGTCGAGATTATGGGCCATCGTGCTGGCTGGCTGGCCTTAGGCGCGGGCATTGCCGGTGGTGCGGATGTCATCTTGTTGCCAGAAATTCCCTACAACGTTGAAAAAGTTGCCGAGGCTATTCGCAGTCGTGTGCGTGGTGGAAAAACCTTTAGCATCGTTGCTGTTGCAGAAGGTGCAATGTCCGAAGAGCACGCCGTTCTTTTTCACGCAGCAGAAGCAAGAAAACACAACCCTGAAGCAAAAGGTGAAAAGAAAGCCGCCAAGGCCGAACTTGCCCAACTTGAAAAGCAACACTCTGGGCATACCCTCAGACTCTCCACTCAATTGGAAGAACTGACCGGCTTGGAATCGCGCATCACGATACTTGGCCATTTGCAACGAGGTGGCACCCCCTCGGCTGCCGACCGACTTCTTGCTACACGGCTCGGTACCGCCTGCGCTGATTTCTTGAATGAAAGACGTTATGGCGTCATGGTGGCATCAAAAGGCGACTCGATTGCAGCGATACCCCTTGAGGAGGTCGCAGGAAAAAATAAGCTCATTCCCCCTGACCATCCTTGGGTCACCAGCGCTCGCCATGTTGGAACAAGTTTCGGAGATTGACCCAGAAACAATCCATGCTCAACCTCTAAATTGAGTACCACACCCAATAGAGATTTCTAGGTAAATAGTCCCTCGCATGACTCAGGCTCAAAAAACCAGCA
Source organism: Depressigyra globulus (assembly GCA_032274625.1). Classification (NCBI taxonomy): domain Eukaryota; kingdom Metazoa; phylum Mollusca; class Gastropoda; order Neomphalida; family Peltospiridae; genus Depressigyra; species Depressigyra globulus. The sequence continues at coordinate 7,268 of JAUUEI010197615.1, forward strand.
CGTCCCGACATACTCCAATGATGCAGCAGTACTTGAAAATCAAGGCCGAGCATCCCGACATACTGCTTTTTTATCGCATGGGAGATTTTTACGAACTCTTTTTCGATGACGCCCGAAAAGCCGCGAAACTTCTCGATATCACACTGACTCAACGGGGTAAGTCCGCAGGCGAACCCATTGCCATGGCGGGCATTCCCTATCATGCCGCCGATCAATACTTAGCACGGCTGGTCAAGCTTGGAGAATCGGTGGCCATTTGCGAGCAAGTGGGCGATCCCGCGACCAGTAAAGGTCCCGTAGAACGTCAGGTCAAGCGCATCATAACCCCTGGCACGGTGACCGAAGAGGCCTTACTAGAGGAACGCCGCGACAACTTGATTTGCGCCGTTTTCAGCGATAAGTCGACTTGGGGGCTGGCCTACCTGGATATCAGCAGCGGACGTTTTACCCTACAAAATCTCGACACTGATGAATCGCTACTGGGTGAGCTGGAACGCTTACAGCCGGCAGAATTACTGCTCGCCGAAGACTCATCCCCTCCTAGGCCTGACCTCCCCGGCCAGATTCACCGACCCATCTGGCATTTCGATCTGGACACCAGTACCTCATTGCTAATCCGCCAATTTAAGGTCAGGGATCTGGAAGGTTTTGGCTGTAACAATATGCCGCTCGCACTGTGTGCGGCTGGCGCATTGTTGCAGTATGTTCAAGATACACAGAAAAATGCCGTCCCTCATATCACCGGCTTACACGTTGAGCAACACAGCGACAGCGTCATTCTGGATGCTGCCAGCCGGCGTAACCTGGAATTAGAGTGGAACCTTTCCGGTGGTACAGAACATACACTGGTTTCGGTATTGGATAGCACCGTTACCGCAATGGGTGGACGCTGCCTGCGCCGCTGGGTCAACCGTCCTTTACGCAATCGCTCGGTACTCATTGACCGTCATGCGATGGTGGAAACCCTTTGCACAACCCGTCTGTTCGAACCACTCAGAGAACAACTGCGTGGCATTGGCGATATCGAGCGTATTGTCTCGCGCATTGCCCTGAATTCAGCACGACCACGGGATCTTGCAACATTACGGGATTCCCTGGCCTCTCTGCCCGCATTGCAAACAGCACTCGCCACACTGGATATTCCGCTCGCCCAACAGTTAGCCAAACACATTGGTGAGCAACCCGAGGTACAGCAATTGCTGCAAAAGGCTGTCATCGACAATCCGCCGATGTTAATTCGCGATGGCGGCGTGATATCCACCGGCTTTGATGCCGAGCTGGATGAGCTACGCGCCCTGAGCGAAAATGCGGATCAGTTTTTAATCGATCTTGAAGCGCGAGAAAAAAATCGCACCGGTATCTCAACCCTAAAGGTCGCTTACAATCGCGTCCATGGTTACTATATCGAAATCTCAAAAATCCACGCCGAGAAGGTGCCTGATGACTATACTCGTCGCCAAACACTCAAGGCTGCCGAACGTTACATCACCCCCGAACTCAAAGGCTTTGAAGATAAAGTGTTATCCGCACGGGAACGCGCGCTTGCGCGAGAAAAGTCACTCTATGAAGGTTTATTGGAGCAACTTCGGCAATGGTTAAAGCCCTTGCAAAAGAGCGCCTCAGCACTTGCCGAACTCGATACCCTCTGCTGCTTTAGTGAACGCGCTGATCAACTTCATTATTCTAAACCCCAGTTAACCCCCGACAGCAAACTGATTATCCAAGCCGGTCGACACCCTGTCGTTGAGCAAGTGCTCGACGAACCTTTCATCAGCAACGACATACGCTTTGATGATGCACGCAGGATGCTGATCATTACCGGCCCCAATATGGGCGGAAAATCTACCTATATGCGTCAAGTTGCGCTGATTATCCTGATGGCAAGCATTGGCAGTTTCGTCCCCGCGGATGCTGCATGTATCGGCGATTTTGATCGCATCTTTACGCGCATCGGCGCTGCGGACGATCTAGCCTCGGGCCGTTCAACCTTCATGGTGGAGATGACCGAAGCCGCCAATATCTTAAATAATGCATCGGCACAAAGCCTGGTATTAATGGATGAAATCGGCAGAGGTACCAGCACATTTGACGGGCTATCGCTCGCATGGGCCTGTGCGGAATATTTAGCCGAAAGAAATCGTGCCTTCACCTTGTTCGCCACGCATTATTTTGAATTAACCGCACTCCCCGAAGCTCATTCAAACGTCAAAAACGTCCATATCGATGCCATCGAACACGGTGAAAAAATTGTCTTTTTGCACAGCGTCAAGGAAGGCCCAGCTAATCAAAGTTATGGCTTGCAAGTGGCCCAGTTAGCGGGCGTCCCAAGGAGCGTGATTCAAATTGCTCGCGAAAAACTCGGTCAATTAGAAAACCAAGAACAGCAGAAAAGCGCATCACCTCAGCTCGGCCTTCCCCTTGACGCACCTGATGTTCCTCACCCAGCCCTTGATCTTCTGCAAGATATCAACCCCGATAATTTAACCCCCCGGCAGGCGCAGGAGTTGATCTACGACCTCAAAGAAAAGTTATAATACGAAAACCCTTCTCAAGGATTGTGAACATGACATTTGTCGTTACCGATAATTGCATCCGTTGCAAATATACTGATTGCGTGGAAGTCTGCCCCGTCGATTGTTTTCATGAAGGCCCCAATTTTCTGGTCATTGACCCCGAGGAATGTATCGACTGCACCTTGTGCGAACCTGAATGCCCCGCCGAGGCAATTTTTCCAGAGGACGAGTTGCCAGAAGGTCAAGAAGATTTTCTTGCGCTGAATGCGGAACTAGCACCACTCTGGCCCGTTATCACTGAGCAAAAGCCCCCACCCGACGATGCCACTGAATGGGATGGTAAGCCGGATAAACTCAAGTATCTGGAACGTTGAGTTCGGTCAAACTACTGCCGTACGGCGAGGATCCGCTTGCGGTTCTCGTCGATACGCTGCTGATCGATCAAGCGTCACATCTTCCTCGGCTTGATCATGTCACGGTTCTTCTACCCGATCTTGCCGAAGCACAACGCCTCCGCCATCGGCTTGTCAATCACGAAAAAGTAGCGGGGGCTGTATTAGCGCCACAAATCTCTACACTACAGCGCTATATCGAAACCCATACATCACCCACGGGAACGCTCCTTAATACTCACGCCCAGGAACTCATGCTGGTCGAAGTACTGCGCGATCACCCGCTCAGTGGCCAGGGTAATCCCTGGCACCTTGCCGATGAGCTGCTTAAATTATTTGAGGCACTGCATCTGGCACATGGGACTGATTTTTCGACAGATTTAATGTCGGATATCTTTAGCAATGAAGCCACCAATATTCAACTTTTATGGCAGGCGTGGCAAACGCAGTTGGAAACGGAACAAGCCACAACTCGCACCAAGGTTTACAGCGATGGTTTATCTAACCCCACATTTTTGGCACAGCACAACGACGAGCACATCTATCTTGCGGGCTATGATTGGCTGCATCAGGCTGAACTCAACTTTTTACTGGCCTGCTTTGAACAAAATCTAGCACAGGTCTTTGTATCCCCTTATCAACCCCTCTGGCTCCAATTACATCAAGCCAACATTAGCCTGCCGAACACTCCCGAAAGCAATACACTGACCGAGCTACTCGATAGCTTGTATGCCGGAGATCAAGAAACACTGAAGAATCGCGCGGAACCTTATCGAAGCAAACCTTCCCCTCTGGTTGGAAACTTATCGGTATTTAAGGCAGGAGATCCAGAGCAGGAGGCGCGTGCAGTCGATATCCAAACCAGGCAATGGTTGCTAGGCGGTTTTCAGCACATTGCCATCGTCACCGAAGATCGCCGTTTGGCACGGCGAATCAGCGCCTTATTGCACCGCGCCAATATCGACACTCAAGATAACGCCGGGTGGCCTCTCTCAACCACCACCGCTGCGGGTACTTTGGAACGTTGGTTGGAGACCATTGAAAATGACTTCGATCATTCATCTTTGCTCGACGTGCTCAAATCAGGGTTTTTATCTGCGCCGGGATTCTCCAAAAATACGGTCTATCGTCTACAATTGGATATTATTGAGCATGAAGGCATTGCCCATAGCTTGCAGGCGTACCGACAAGCCCTGGCCGCCCGAACGGCTGCATTAGGAGGTACTCAAAGTACAACCGTAAGCCAAATCTATCACTTGCTTGAGCACCTTGAGTGGGCCGCAGCACCATTACTTCCCCTATTGACAGGAAGCCCCCAAGAACCCGGGGGCATGATTGATGCGCTACGCGAGAGCCTGGATCGCCTGGGACTCTGGCAAGGCTACGGCCTTGATCCCGCTGGGCAACGAATCCAGCAAGAGTTTCAGGACATGTATCGTGCGCTACAGCACCGTGATATAGAGCTGAGTTGGTTCGAATTTCGTAGTTGGCTGGGCCGCGCGCTGGAAACCCACAATTTTCGCCCTGCCCTTGAAGACAGCCCCGTGCGCATTATGCGCTTCGACCAAAGCCGGCTGGGTCATTACGATGGCTTAATCATGGCGGGTGCCGATGGGCTGCATCTACCCGGCTCGCAGCATCGGCAAATATTCTTTAACGAGGCCGCTCGCTATGAACTCGGGCTCAAGACCTGGAAAATCGAACGGCAACAGCGCTTCAGTCAGTATCGCCGCTTGCTACAAGCCGCCCCCCACGTCTTGATCAGCTACTCAGGTGACTCAGACGATGCACCCTTGCTACCTTCCGGGTGGGTCGATTTACTGCAAACGTTCCACCGCTATACCAACGCGCAATCGATCGAAAATACCCACTTGCATGAATTGCTCGCGTTAGATGAAGCACAAATTGAATCACCTTACCCCGCAAACAACCCGATACCAGCGACTCGGCCTCAACCCACCATGCCTAGCGCATTGATACCTAAAACGCTGTCCGCCTCTTCTCATCAACAACTCATCGACTGTCCGTATCGTTTTTTTGCCGCACGAGGTCTACGACTGAGGGAAAGGGAGCAGATTGCGGATATGCTGGGTAAGCGAGAATATGGCAGCCTAATACACCGTTGCCTACAAGCTTTCCACAGTGATCTCGATGATCTTAATGGCCCATTTCCGCATGCCGTGACCCAACTTAACCGAGATGACGCCATTCAGACACTCACCAATATCAGCCAACAAGTATTCGAACCTGAGCTTAAAAGAAATTTTGAACACCGAGGCTGGTGGCAGCTCTGGCAACATTTACTGCCCGGATATATCGACTGGCAAATCAAGCGTGCTGAAAACTGGACCGTTAGCACCGTAGAACAAGAGTACCGCCAACCTCTGGGCAGCGACCAATTCCAGATCATGGGGAAAATAGATCGCATTGACCGATGCCCAGAAGGTTTGGGTTTGATCGATTACAAAACCGGAGCTATCGCCTCACGGGCTAATGTAGAAGCAGGTGAAGCTGTCCAACTACTTACCTACGCTTTACTGCTTGAAGACACCATAGAAACCACCTACCTTAGCTTTGATCCACGCAAAGGAGTAAAAGCTGAATCAGAAATAAGCAAGGAAACCCTGGGGCAACTCCTGCCTACCATCAAAACTCGACTGGATACGATGCTGACCGCAATCCAGCGAGGCCACAAATTACCCGCATGGGGGCATGATAACATCTGTCGGTACTGCGAAATGACAGGATTATGCCGAAAAACAATATGGAATGATAACGATTCTCAATTATAGCCAAGAATAGAACCCACCTTCAATTGATCGCTTGATCTATCACCAATTTATATTTCATAATACGCTATAGAAACTCATGATAGTTTTCTGGCATTCCTAACCCGCTGAAATATCCTAATAATACCCAGTCTGGAATTAAGAGCGCTAGCTAAAACTAAGCGTTAAAGTTGCCCATAATTCCTATGTATCAGGAATATAGTAGAGGTTAGTCGTAGGGCTCTTTAGCAAAATGAAGATAACCGCTTCTTGTTACTTTTGATATAGAAGCGCAATCCAAAACATGAGCATTAAAAAGGACTTATTGAACCAAAATTAGAACAGGCTATAAAATTATGAAGCCAGCAGACAAAAAACAGATTAAAGGCCCGTCCAAAACTAAACCCTCCTCGGAGTTCCTGTTTCTTAGCCAAGGACAAACAGAAGCAAGGAAAAAAATCGGGGAAGCAATATCGGGGGAGACTCATTTTGTAGCTATAACCGGCTCCTCTGGAAGTGGCAAAACCATGTTACTCGAACAGTTTGCTCAACATCTGGGGAAAAATGTAACACTGGCTCGCATCTCTCATTACAAAAACTCTTCAGCAAATGTACTCCGTGATGTTTTGACTGCCTTTGGGCAACACCCAGGGGATTTAGGCACTTCAAAAGACCAGGACTTCAAGGAACTCCTTGATTTTTTACTGGATCAAGACTCCAAAAATAAAAAAACTGTTCTGATGGTCGATGATGCAGAAACGATGGATCACGAAACGTTATTCTCATTTTATTCACTTTCTGAACTGCGCTCAGAAGGCAAGGGCTTATTAAGTATCATGCTGGCAGGTGATATAAACTGGGCTTTGCAATTAAGTCATCCCGAATCAGGTCAATCTGCATTTCCAAGCACACCGACCAAAATTACCCCGTTTACTGAAACGGAAACCTATTTATACCTACAGAAATCCCTTCAAATCGTTAACCCATCAGAACAAACACCTGTTTCCAAACGCGGTGCCAAACTTATCCATTTTTATAGCTGCGGTAACCCCCTAGCCATTAAAAAATTATCCGATTTGGCTCTACAACTTGCCCATTTGAAGGGAAAAAACAAGCTAACCCATCAATTCGCAATGAAAGCGGTAAAAACGGCTCAATGGGTAAGATTTTCGGAACAATTTCCGCCCGTTCATACTAGAAAAGAAACCTCCGAGAGTATCGCTACCCCCAAAGGACAGGCAAAAGTCATTCTTTTCAAATGCAATCAGAAAGTTGCCGAACATAATTTGGGGAAAAAACTCTTTTCACTGGGTAGAGCACCTACGAATACACTGACATTACGGCGCCCTACCGTCAGCCGCCGTCATGCCTGCCTGACGATTCTAAACAATCAGGTATGGATAAAAAACATTGGTGAAACTAATAGTACTTATGTCAATGCAAAGTCTATAAAAAATATTCCACTCAGTGATGGAGACATCATCCGGGTCAGTGATTTTCTGTTGCTTTTCATCTACGAAAGCAATGACAGCACTAGAGTAGAAACAATACCAACAACCGCAGTCTTATCAACCGAAGAAAAGAGCAAT
>JAUUEI010199835.1:0-11280 GCA_032274625.1 Depressigyra globulus
CAAACAGTAACTACTTTTGAAGTAGATGCTGCAACGAATGTATTAACCATTACTTTAGAGGATGGCAATACCAAAACGGTTGACCTATCACAATTAGATAATGCAGGAACAGATGACCAAACCATCACAGACTTTAGTTTGGCAGGAACAACATTGACATTAACTTTAGAAGATGGTAATACAAAGACTTTGGATATTTCTGGCGCAAGCACGGATGATCAGAATCTAACCTTAGTAGGAAATACGTTGACCTTAGAAGATGGAGGTACAGTAAATTTAGCACCATACTTAGATAATACAGATGACCAACAAATCACATCCTTCAGCTTAGATGCAGCAACAAACGTTTTGACACTAGCATTAGAAAATGGAGGATCTCAAACTGTAAATTTGAATGGGTTGTCCCATACAGGAATAACAGGTTCTGTCTTTTTTGCAGGAGCAGATAATAAACCAACAGAGGATAATGCAAGTTTATTCTGGGATAATGTTAATAAAAGATTAGGAATAGGTACAAACACACCGAATGCACCATTTGAAATACAACCAACAAATATTTCTGCAGAGCAAGAAGGTATGCGCCTAATAGACCCAGGTACCGGCGCAAATGAAGGCTTGTGGCTGCAGTTTGGACAATCAGCAATTGATGATTTTGCTCGCTTTGGTGGACATTCAGAAAATAATACTAGTGGGGCATTATACTTCTCAACAAAAGCAGATAGTGATGCTTCGCCAACAGAGCGGATGAGAATTAGTGCTGAAGGGAATGTGGGAATAGGAACAACTACTCCTCAAAGGCTCTTGCATTTGTCGATGGATGACCCTTCGGGTACAACTATTTTCGCAATGGAAAACACGAACACAACTAATGGAAACAAGTCAATACTATCCTTTAGAACGAAGACTACTGGTGCAGGAGGTGCAGACTTTACTGAAATGGCAGCGATTACAGCTACTTACAGAGATCATAATCATGCAACAAGAATCACAGATCTTAAATTATGGGCAACGGAAGGTGAGAATTGGAATTCAGCAACTTTATTGGGTAATGGTAACTTTGGAATAGGAACAGAAATCCCAGATTATAGACTTGATGTTCAGAGTGCAACAACAACACTGATGAGAATTAGAGGAGCGTCTGTTGGATATGTAAACGCAGGAGTACTGTTAGAAGCAACAGAAGCAACGGATTATAGAGGTTTAGGTGTATTTATGTTTGATGAAGGGGGGGATAATGAATGGTATATTGGAAGACCTTATGCTAGCAGCGATAGATTTGTAATCAATAGGCAAGCTGGGATTGCAACACATGAAGGAAGTACTGCTGATGATTCGGTCAATAACTTATTAACAGTATTGAATTCTGGAAATGTAGGAATGGGTACAGCTAACCCGAATGAGAAGCTGGAAGTGAATGGCAATATCAGAATGACAGATGGAAATGAAGGAGCTGGAAAAGTAATGGTCAGTGATGCTAACGGCACAGGTTCTTGGGCAGATGCTAGTTCTATTTCTCCGATGAAAGCAATGGGTAAAGTGGCTGGAGATGGTACCGCAATTAAAATCAAAGGAGCAACCGTAACTAGAATTAATAAGGGAGATTATCAAATTACCTTTACAACGGCAATGCAAGATTCAGATTATATCATTCAATTGACAATGCCAGACAGACAAGGAGGGAATGATGACCCTGGTATTACATACTACAATCAAACACCTTCAGGATTTAAAGTGAATATTGGTGATAATGATAATGGAGCAGGAGGAAGAATTGATTTTGACTCTGAATTTATGTTCACAATTATTAATTTTTAAGAACGGGTACCCCATGAAGTTATTTAAAATATTTGTTTTTTTGCTTTTTGCTAATACAGTTTTTGCTCAAGTAGATCCAGAGTATTTGTTAGTATTAAAAAAAGCAACAACAGTTCAAATGAATGCGGCTTTGCCAGATAAGGGAGCCTTAATTTATAATACGGATAATGACCAAATTTATAAATTTGATGGAACCTCTTGGATACTTGCTTCTGCAGATGCAGATACTGATAGTTCAAATGAATTGCAAGCTTTAAGTTATGATCCAACTACCCACATTGTGACACTGACGAATGGTGGAACGATTGACTTGAGTAATTTGGTAACAGACGATGATTGGATAATATCTGGAAATAATCAGCATTCAGGAGTAACGGGAAATGTAGGTATTGGAAATACTTCTCCTACTTCAAAACTGGATGTAACCGGCTCGACTCATGTTAGTGAAACACTTAACCTCGGTCCAAATGCAACGGGATCTAGATTATCCATATTTGATGATGGGCATAGTGGAAGTATGTTAGATATTCAGACAGATGATCAAGGCCCATGGGGATTTAGATTATTGAACAGAAGTTATAGTCAAGATTTGGCTAAGAGCTTTAGAATGTATCAAGAAACTAGTGGAACTGTAAATATGACGGTAGGCGATTTGCCTAATAGATTTATTTCAATCAATCCTACGAGCAGTAGCGATTTGGGTTCAGTGAGTATTGGCAGTATTGGAGGAGCGTATGATAGAAGTCTGTTGTATGTTAATAGAGGTACAGTAGATGTCGGTACAGGGCATTATTTTAATCAACGAAATTCAATGGTCCGTACAGGAAATATTATTCATCCTACAACAACAATAGGAATTGATAATTTTCTTGGTTGTAAAACAACTGGTGATAGTACTACTTACATTGGTGGAAGAAACTATGCATATACTAGTGAAGGAAATTATGAATTTAGTTCGATTTCAGGTGGATATGATTTTGCTTATAACCAATCGACTGCTGACAATACAAGTAGTACAATTTTTGGCTCTAGAGGTTATGCTTATGATTATAGTGATGGAGGTTTGTCAGGGGTGTACGGTGGTTTGTTTCATGCACGAAAACACCAAGGTAGTGGAACCGTTAAATCATTAGTCGGTGTTTCTGTTTCGACAAGCAGAGCTAGTGGCACTGGCAATGTGACAAATGCCTATGGGGTATCGGTTAATACTTATGGAGGTTCCAATGTTGTTATCGGTCAGAGCATTACAGCCCATACAGCTACTAATCAAGTATCTAGTTTGTTTGGTAGTAATATTAGGATTTATGCAGATAGTTCTTTCTCTGCGCAATCGGCATATGGAGTGAATATTAATTCTAAAAAAAGTATGGATGAAATAACCAATAATTTATATAATATTAACATAAGTTCTTCAGGTTATAGTTCGCTTGTTAATAATTATGGCACTAAGATTTATTTGGCTGATGGCGTAAATAACTATGGCCTTTATATTGATGTATTAAACGGCACAAATAGAAATTATTCAATTTATGCGAATCAAGGAACAGCCTACTTTAGAGATGCTGTTGGTATAGGAGTATTGAATCCTGATGAAGCTTTGCATGTTGGCGGCAATATGAGATTGAATGGAAGTTTGGAAGATAAAGATGGACAAGCAGGTAATGTCGGTCAGGTACTCTCCTCCACGGCAATAGGAACAGATTGGGTAGATGTCTCTACGCTTACGCAAAATGATTGGAACGTTGTTGGTAATAATATGCACTCGCTAGTAACAGGAAACATAGGAATTAATAATACGAACCCAAGATCTAAATTAGATATTGACGGAATTCTAATTGAGGGCGAAAGCTCATCCATGTTTGGTACGAACTCAGTTGATGGTAGTTGTGAGGTGTCTCATGGTATTGCTACTTATTTTTCAAATCAAACGGATAATGATTACATGCATATTAGATTGCCTTACGTCGTGCAAGGATCAAGTCGAATGTATCATATTAGAGCTACGGGCTATCGGTATCGTTCTGGAAAGACAATTGATATTACATGGGTTGGCTATGCTTATAATGGCTCAGCCACTATTCTTGAACCGAATATTGTGAACGCAGGGAGCCCCGAATTTGATGTGGCTCAGTACGTCGGAAGTGATAACCACATTTATTTAAGATTTAGAGGAACGACAGGTGATAATTATTTCCAATCTTTTAGAATTGATTCTATGAATGTTGGAAATGGATCTGTACTCAAAAAGGGAGATATCCAAATTATTAAATCCGCTTCAGCAACACTTTAATTGAAATGAATACAATGAAAAAATTATTTTTTGCAGCTTTATTTCTACTTCTTTCTTTGACTAGTTTGCTTGCGCAAATAGATCCAGAGTATTTGTTAGAATTAAAAAAAGCAACAACATTAGAGATGAATGCGGTCTCTCCAGCAATTGGCGTGTTAATTTATAATACGGATGATGATTTGGTTTATCGGTTTGATGGAACTAACTGGGCAGCAGTATCCGAAGATGGAGATTGGACAAGGAGTGGTAATAACCAGTACTCTGCTGTGTCTGGAAATGTTGGAATTGGTACCGCTAATCCTACTGCAAAATTGGATGTAGCTGGAATCATTAGATCTATTACACAAGTTTCGCCCACAAGCGGAGTCGGAGCGGAGTTGTCGTGGGACGGAACTGATGCCGTTTTACGTGGGTATGATCGGACTAATTCAGTTTACAAACCTGTTGCTTTAAGTGGTTCTGAGGTAGCAACGTACATTTCTGGAAATGAAAAAATGATTGTTAATGCCAATGGGGATGTGGGAATGGGAACGCATAATCCAATTGTTCACCTCTCAAATAACACAAGCAGTATTACTGCTAATTTGGAAATCTCCACAACGGGAAAAACAGGAATAGCAGGACGAACAGACCTAGCCCTATTCAGTGACTTAGACGGATCCAATCCCGCTAATATTTTTATGCAAGGAAAATTAAGTAATGGCAAATATGGTTGGGCAACTTGGGCCTTTAGAGGGAATCACTCTGTACCTGAGTACAGAGACTGGGTCGATTTTGGTGTAAACGATGGTACTTCGACTAAAGAGCAAATGATTAGAATGAATACCTTAAATGGAGACGTAGTTTTTAATGAAGGAAATGTCGGTGTCGGGATTACAACACCAACAAAAAAATTCGATGTGCAAGGAGATATTGCACATAGTGGAAGTTTATTTTCTCGTGGTCCAAGTTATACTTATAAGTGGATGAGTTTTGAAGAAGGGCCTAGTGGATGGGGTAATTCGTTAATTTTGGGCTCTGGAGGTACGACCATTTTAGGTGGAGGGGAGTTTGCTAAAACTGCAAAACCCCAGTTTTCTGTTGGAGGAGAAACTTTGGTGCTAGGTTCTGATTATAATGTTAGTTTTTATGTTAATACTCAGTCTGGATGGCAAAATGTTATACACGCCATGGAGATTGATAAATCGGGTAAAGTAGGAGTAGGAACAGCCACACCTCAAGGAAACTTGCACGTAAGTAGCGGAATATCAGGAGATGCAAAATTAATAATAGAGGCTGATACTGATGATGATAATGAAAATGATAATCCAATGATTATCTTTAAACAGGATGGGGGCTTGGAAGAGTCCGCTATTGTTCAAGAGGATAATGTTTTAAATATTAAAAATAGTGTTGCGGATAGAGGAGGAATTGCTTTTAGTGTCGGTAACGTCAACGGATATGATAATGCTTCAGAAGTTATGCGAGTAGCCTCCAATGGCAATGTCGGAATAAAAACTACAACTCCCAGAAGTGACCTAGAGATAAATGGCGTTTTGATAGAAGGAAATGCAAGGCCTAGTGCAGGTAATAATACAGCAGCTACAGCAGGTAGCTGTGTCGTCTCTCATGGTATCGCTTCCTTTTTTACCTCAACGCATGATAATAATTATATCCACATCAAACTACCGTACAAAGTAGACACAGATGATAAAATGTATCACATCAAAGCTACAGGATATAGATATAACTCATCCGAAGTAATTGATATGACTTGGGTTGGTTATTGTTATGCTTCTAATGGGAGTCTGCTTGCTGCTTCAAATACAAACAATGGAGGAGCTAATTTTACCCTGACTCAATATATTGGAAGTGATAATCACATCTATTTAAGATTTAAAGGAACTGTTGGGAGTAACTATTACCAATCATTTAGGATAGACTCCATGAAGGTCGGAAATGGAACCGTACTCAAAGAGGGAGATGTGGTGATTATTAGCTCAGCTTCCGCAACGTTGTAACTGGTGTAAAAAGAAATGATTATGAGAAAATTTAACATACTATGTGGGTTGATGCTGTTGACGATGATTGCTTTTGGGCAGTCTTCGTCAACCATTAATTTTGTATCCAATATTAAGGGTGGACTGAATAACGTACATACCGATCAGCTTTGGATAGGCGAGCACGCAGATATTACGGTAGATGGAGATTGGAATATTTTTTCTACGCAAGTATATATACACCCTAATGCAAAAATACATGGTGATGGTCGCCTAATTATTAAAAATCCAAATGGCGCCGTTTTTCCTTTCGGAGAAATACCAACAATAATAGATGGAAGTGGTGTGAAGATTGATTGTGAAATTATCTTTGATAATAAGAATAACTTATTATTAAATTCCTTAAATACAGAGAACACGGATTTGACATGGACAGGGGATGCTATTAGTAATACCAATCTTTATATTGGACAGGATTTTAAATTGAACGCTGATGATGGACATGTCATCCTTGGTGATGCTGATTTTATCTTGGATGAAGATGCAACCATTTCAGATTATAATGAAAATAAGTATGTCGTAACCAATAGTAATGGCCTACTAAAAAAAGAAAACCTACAAGGGGAGTTTATTTTTCCGATTGGGTTTGAAGAAGGTATAGATGTGAGTACAGACTATACACCAGCAAAATTAATTAATAATGGGTTGGCAGATGATTATTCTGCAAGGGTCGATCAAGAGGTGACGGACTTCCCCCTTTCTATTGAAGGAATGGGCAGAGAATGGACAATTGAAGAAGCAGTTGAAGGTGGCTCCTATGCGGAACTTACCCTCCAACATAATAGAAATACGGATGGAAGTAAGTTTGCCAATAGTGAAAAAATGCATTTTGTTACCCAGTATGATGGCAATGCGCCAAACCTTCTTGGAGGAAGCATTTCCAGCACGACTTGGGGATATTCTGCAATAGATTGTGAAGAAGAAACGGACGAAGGCACCTTGACAGAAGGTTTTGCAATGACTGAAGCTTCTGAATTATCTAGAATAGGTTTTACTGACTTTTATAATCATACTAAATTTACAAAAGCGGTGTGTGAAAAGTCAGTCCTCGCAGAAATTTGGAAGATCTTTACGGCAGAAGTAGAGCGCTGCGAAGTACAAGTTAGTTGGGTGGTTTTCGGGCAATATATTCAAGCAAGTTCATTTGTTGTAGAGCGAAGTTATGATGGTGTATTATTTTTACCAATTGCCACCGTTGACTTTACACCAGGAAATGAGTTTTATAGATTTTTCGATCCGACAGTTCCAAATGGTAAAGTTTACTACAGAGTAAAAGTTGTAGATGAAGATGATGAGTTTGAATATAGCCCTGTTGAAATCATTGAGGCCAAGTGTGGCTTAGAAGTAGCAGCCGTTTATCCAAATCCATTCTTCGAGGATGTCACGCTGATGTTAAACTCAGTGGAAGATGTAGATGCTGTTATATTGTACAATGAAATCGGACAAAAAATAGACGTGCCAATTGAATTTGATGGGAATCTTGTAAAGATTCGAGGTAAGTATTTAGCCGCAGCTAATTATTACGCACTTGTTATTTATGGCGATAAATTCTATACCGTAGAATTAACTAAACTACTGGATGTAAGGTAATTGAAAAGGCAGTAAAGTTTTCTTTACTGCCTTTTTTTTATTTTTCCTTTTCTTCTTGAATGGAGATTTTATCTCCATCTTTAAGCACTTGGGAAACCGTCTTGTAAGGTCCTTTTACTATCTCATCATTTGTATCCAGGCCAGATAATATCTCAATATATTCGTCATCTTGTATACCGGTTTTTACAACTGTTTGGCTCACAGTATCTCCAGATATTTTAAATACAACAATTTCAATTCGGTCATCTCCTTTTAGGTTTTTGTCCGCTTTCTCTCTTGTGGTGATCGCTGCAAGTGGTATCGCAACCACATCATTTGATTCCTTAGTATTGATTTCAACATTCGTGGACATACCCGGACGCAAAGGAAATGGCTTGTTGGGTTGGATTAATTCAGAATAAGAATTAGCATCGATTATTATCTTAACAGTAAAGTTGGTGACCTGATCCGAACTAATACTCATCTTGCTTAAATTGCTAGCAGAATTACCAATTTCAGATACCGTTCCCGTAAATTTTCTGTCAGGGTAAGCATCAATTTCAATGCTTGCTTTATTCCCAATGTTTACTTGTAAAACATTCGTTTCACTCACGTCTACTTGCGCCTCCAAAATAGAAAAATCAGAAATGCGCATCATCTCTGTCCCGGTCATTTGTCGTGTTCCTACAACACGTTCTCCTTTTTCAATATTTAACTTGGACACAATCCCAGCCATCCTTGAAAAGATAGAAGTTCTTTGCAAATTCGTATTCAATTCTTTAAGGCCAGCATTAGCACTATTAATATTGTAACCAGCTGCTCGGATATTTTCTTGGGCAGAATTGTAAGCTGCTGTTGCAGAAGCGATAGCCGCTTGAGCAGATTTTACATTTGCGGAAGCTGATAAAAAAGCTACATTTGCCGCATCAAAGTCAGCTTGCGAAATGACTCCATCCGCTAATAACTTCTTATTGCGATCCAGGTTTGTTTGTGCATTTTTTAATTGTACTTTTACTTGTTCTAGTTGTGCTTCAGATTGAATTTTACGAGCCTTCGCTCCTTCTGCTTGTGCCCTGGAATTAGCCTCTTGCGCTTTAGCTGTATTAACACTAGCACGTCCACGTTCTACAGCAGACTCGTAGGCATCTGGATCGATACGTGCCAATAATTGACCGACCTTTACAGTGTCTCCTTCTTGAACATAAAGCTCAACAACCTCACCACTGACGTCTGAACTAATCTTAACTTCCGTTTTCGGAAATATTTTTCCAGAAGCCAAAACAGTCTCCTGAATAGTACGCTTTTCTACTTGAGTGGAATGGACCATTTGTCCTTTTTTGCCTTTGAATTTATTTATACCAAATCCAATAATGGCTAGCAAAATCAGAATGCCCAATAAAATATAAAGTCCTTTGTTTTTTTTCTGTGCCATGGTTCTTTTAGAGTTTTATTTGTTTCCCAAGGTAGTAGTCAATGACCTTTAACTTGAAAAGGTAATTGTACTTGGAGCTAGTCAATTGTGTTAGCGTGACATCCGAATTTGATTTAGCCGTTGTTAATTCAAAGGAACTGGCAGCACCAATATCAAATTTTTTCTTAGTGTTTTCATAAACAGCTTGAGTTGCTTTTGCCGCTTTGGTCGCAGCTAAATATTGTCGTTGAGCCGATTGTGCATCTGCAATTGCTTTTTGAATATCACTTTTTAATTTTTGTTTGGTTTGTTCATTTGCGAGTTGCGTTTGGAGCGTCCGTATCTTGGCTTGTTGGATAGAACTTTTTGCTCTGCCGTTTTGGTAGATAGGAATATTTAGGCGCAAGCCAACAGATTGACCAATGTTCTCAGTTAGTTGACTCCCAAAAGGATTGTCCACAAAGTTTGGAACGATTTGTGGGATTTCTAATGAAGCAGGATTTCCGTTTATTTTTACAGGTTGAATAGAAGTCCGAATTTCTGTCCCATCGAGCTTTCGCGAAAGCGTAGAAAAATTTGTCGAAAGAGAACCACTCAAACTCAAAGAAGGATAAAGTTGTGATTGGGCTATTTTCTCTCCTAGCGTACTGCTTTTAAGTCGGTATTCGCCAGCTTTGATATTCGGTTGGAGTTCAATGGCGGTTTGATATATCTCTTCAATATTAAGTAGGTCTGGGTCTTGGTCATCCAAGTTAAAATCAGGCCGGACTATTTTAATGTCGTCACTAGTATCTAATCGTAAGATTTGCTTAAGCTGTAAGTAAGCATTGTCTAAAGTATTTTCCGCAAGGATAACAGATTGCTCACTTGTCGCAACTTGTGCTTCAAAATTTAACCCCTCATTTGCCGCAAGGGCACCAGAAGAAATTAATGCCTTTGTTCTCTTTAGTTGAGCTTCCGCAATGGATAATTTCCCTTTTGTGTTTTCGACTTGGTCTTCCGCAAAAAGAATTTGTAAATAAATCATAGCCACATTTAGTGCAAGATCGTTTGCCACATTTTTTGCATCCCATGTTGTTGATTCTAGATTTAATTTTGCTTGCTGTATCGTATTATTAATTCGGCCCGCATTGAAAAGGACAACTCCCGAGGATAGACTGAAATTACTAGAACCAATTTTTTTATTGGCAAACGAATTCGTTGTTGGATCAATCGTCCGACCAAACTGCTCGAAATAGCCTACGCCACCATTTAAATTCGGATAGCGAGCAGCCTTAGACTGGTTCACCATGATTTCACTATTGGCGACAGAAAGTTTACTTTGTTGAATCGTTAGACTGTTTTCCAAAGCATGATTAATACACTTTTCTAAGTCCCATATATCTTGAGCGGATAGGCTTACGCCAAAAAATAGGAAGAATATAATTGCGGAGAGCTTTGCCATTGCTTATTTTTAAGACAATAATAAGTGATAAGAAGTTGGCAAGGCGGGACAATTATATTAATGAAGGATTATTTAAGACGAACGACTTATGGGTGATGGACTTTGTTTTTTTTGTTTTAATACTGAATTTAAACTAGAGGAACGATAAGGGGTTGGTAGTCAGTTGTTTATGTTGCTCCAGTTCTCCTAGGCTTGATTTGTATAAGGGCTAATGCTAAACAAGACCTGTGTTCAAAATTTCTTCTTTAAAATTCAGCAATACCCCAAGTATTTCAATTTCCAACCGTAAATGTCCGAACAGCGACCAACTTATCAAACCGCCCATTAGGCGTTGTATAATAAACCAAAATAGTATAATCGTTGCTAGTTTCAAAAGCGTGGCCTTCTGTATTGTCAATATCAATCCGGTCAGAGCCCTTATGCTTTAATGCAAAATAGTAATCATAATACCCTTGTTTGAGAAAAGCTTCTCCTTCATATCGGCGGTCTCTTTCGTTAAAAGAAAGTCGATATTCATCTTTAAATTGCCAATCAGAAAATTTGCCAATGATGTATAATTCAGCATCGTCATAAGCTTCGTGACGGTCAAAAACAAAAAAGACATGGGCATAATCGGGGTCGCCTACTTGCTCATTGTTGACGCCATTCATTGTTACATATAAACCATTAAAATCACGATAGAAAAAATTAGGGTGATAGACACGTTCTTTTT
>JAUUEI010199835.1:11290-34767 GCA_032274625.1 Depressigyra globulus
TTAAATAGACTACATTTTCTTCCGTGCCTTTATGGACTTTTGCAACACCATTTTGTGGATATTCCAAAGTTTGAATTTGAATATTTCTAAACTCTTTGCCCGGTTGAAATCCTATTTTGTCTTGGTAGCCATACCGCAAATTATTACCAATAGCATGTGCTGGTTTTTCTTTGACCACCTTATTGTCGTAGCGCCCATTTTGTAATACGACGACTTTGACATCCCGTGCGGGTGCTAGGTGATTGAGTTCCTTTGGGTAGCTAATGGTAAAATTAACATACTGCAAAGAGTCTCTGTCAAAATCCACATTGCGAATGTCTTCTTCAAAAAAGAAAGTCTGTTCAGAAATTTGAATTCGCCTAGTAAAAGCAACTTCTTCAGAAGCGGTTTCATACACAACTAGAAGAAAGTTGCCAGAAGTAGTTGGTTGTATTTCTTCATTCGGAAACGTAAAGCGATACTTGGAGTACGGAACGGTGGTGATTTCTGAAAAGATTGTAGTCGTAATTCTACTACTTGAAAAATTAGCTAAATATTCATTTTCCGAAAGGTCCAAAACGCTCGACCAGTCCCAACTATAAGGAATGATTGTATAGGAATAATCTGTCGTTTCTTTATTGAGATCATCAAAAGCAAATAGCATTTTTTCGCTAGAATTGAGGATATAAATCGCATTTTGCGAAAGCGACTTAGTAAAAAATGATGCCCAGGGATCTCTTACATCAGCTCTGTTGTCAAGCGTTTTTCGCTTCTTGTATAGTATCTCAATTTGGTTATTGATATCATCTGTTATTTTTGGATCTCCACCAAGCGCTAACAGTTTGTTGAGGCGATCTATCTCTGCTTCATTATCACGAATAGCTTCCATATTTTCCTCTTTATTTTCAATAGTGCCCACACGATATTCAATGGAATAAATATCTTCAAAGTATACGGCGTCCACGCCAGGCAATTCCCGGAAATCTTGCGCATACGAAGAAAAAGAAAAAATTAGAAAAAAGAAAAGGATAGTAGCTTTCAAAATTTGTGTTTTTACATACGTAATGTGCAGCTTTTTATAAACACAATCAACCCCAAAAGCTTATTTAACACTTATTTAAGAATCAAGTCAATGTGATAGCACCTAATTTCGGGAACAGTGGGCATCTGAGTCAAACCAAGTACAGCTAAATTAGCGCAATTCTACCGCATTTTAGGACGGCGACGCTTTCCACCAGGTTGTCTAAAACCACCTTTCATTTGTCCAGCTTTTTTCATCAAACCCCGATTTTTATAAGCCTTTTGGAAGTCCTCTACTTGTTGTTTGATCATAGGCTCTTTGATATTCAGCCCTTCTAATTCTTTAAGATATTTTTGAACGGCAGGCCATTTTTGCTTGTTGGCTTCGATGCCTGCAAGTTGAATTAAGACCATTGCCCGCTCGTCATCAGAATTAACAGGCTGGTCCTTTGCTAGATTTAGCCATCTTTCTGCTTCCGCCAAATCCTTGCGTTGAGTAGCAAAAGTACTCTTCAACATGAAGTAAGTACTTTTGATTGGGCCATATAACCAAGTTGGTTTAAGGGTCATGTTCAGACGTTTTTCTGCACCTGCAAAGTCTTGAGTCTGAAGCATTTGTGCACTAGATTGTACGGTGCCTAGCATAAAGTAACCCACTAACAAAACCAAGCCAATCAAAATAAAAGGAAGCCCATACCAAGTGCCATAAGCAGCCCAAAGTGCAATTCCGCCAAAAATAGTCACAGCCATAATGGCTAATCTAAGATGTATGTTGATTAAAAACATGGTTGGATGTTTTGTAAGGTTAACTCATATAGGATTGCAAAAGTACGGTTTTTATGGCAAAAACTTAGGATTAATGACTAGGAAATTAGCAGCTCTTATCTCAAAAAACCAAAGAGCCACATGAAATACAAAAATAACTAAAAATGCAATCTGTAAGTGGCAAAAATATACTTTAAATCAAGTAATACTTTTACTCAGACCAATAAAACCCACCTATTAACACAACCAATCAAACTCTTTTAGCATCTATAACGTTAAATAACCGAATGAAAGGCACTTTTAAAATAGCGACCATGTTTGGCGTTCCCGTCAAAATCCATTGGTCTTTTTTTCTGCTTCCGATATGGATTGGCGGGTCTAGCCTTTATAATGGTATGTCGATGACTGCTGTCGGCTGGTTGCTCGTTTATATTTTATTGCTTTTTCTTTGCGTCTTGCTTCATGAGTTTGGGCATATTTTGATGGCTCGTAGATTTGGGGTGGGCACTAAAGATGTCATGATGACTCCCATCGGAGGAGTAGCCAGATTAAATAGTATGCCCCAAAAACCCAGAAATGAATTTGCGGTATCAATCGCTGGCCCATTGGTCAATGTTGGAATCGCATTATTATTAAGTCCAAGTTTGTTGTATTTTTCATTGTCAGATTTACTGAACTTGGAAGACATTGAAATCCTCTTTGCAAGCCCAAAGTATTTTATGCAAATTTTAATATTCGCAAACTTAATGCTCGTAGGTTTTAATATGATTCCCGCCTTTCCTTTGGATGGCGGCCGGATGCTACGAGCAGGACTTGCGTCCAAATTTGGCAGAAGACGTGGAACTAGAATTGCAGCCATTATCGGAAAAATGATAGCCGTAGCCATGTTGATAGGAGGGGTCTTGATGCCTTGGCCTTCGCTGGCCGTTATCGGAATATTTGTTTTTGTGATGGCAACTATTGAGTATAAAGCGATTGCAAATGAAGCCGTATTGAAAGATGAAAAAGTCTCTGCTATTATTAATTATGATTTTCTGAAAATTCAAGAACATACACCCATGTCAGAAGTCGTTCGAGCATATTCTTCCGGAATGGGTATTGACTTTATTGTGTTGGGTGCCATGGATTTACCGCTCGGGGTCATCCGAGAAAAAAACATTGAGCAAGCACTTATTGATGATGCGCTCACGCTTCCAGTAAGCAGCTATTTGAGTTCTCTTCCAGATTTTTTGTCCATGGATACCACACTTGGTAATGCAGATTATCTAATTAAACGCAGCAGGCTTTCTATGCTACCCGTTCTGCAAGATGGTTTTGTCATCGGCTGCGTCAGTCGCAAAAACATCAATCATTATATGGTCTTTAAGCGGCGCATGATCTCCTTTCGGAAAAAATATATTGCGGTCTAGTTCAACCCTTGCGGGCCAAATAAAAATCCATTACATGCTTGGGAATCCCAATCTCTTCGTTTAAGTCAGGGCTAGGAATTGGGTAATCACATACCACTCGAACAGGAATCTGTCCAGCCCAAAAATCTAAATCCAAATCAGCTTTATGTTCACTATTTGGTTTGTTGGCAATTTTTGCGGAAGCCATATCTATTTTAATTTTTAATACTCTAGTCGCCTTTAATTCTTTCTCATTAGGTACCCGACAGTGATTCCAACGATCTGGCACAAAATGATTGATGATTGCTTTCAACCCATCTAATTTCTCCCCATCCGAAAGTAATTCAGTAACCGTCCCAAAGACAACAACAGATCGATAATTCACAGAATGATGATACGCAGAACGAGTGAGTTTCATAGCATCTAAAATCATAACACTCATACTTACTTTTCCAGATTCCAGTAAAGCACTAGTCATTCTATTTTGGTGCGAACCATGAATAAATATAGATTCTCCCTTGCGACCAAAATTAATCGGTTGCACCATAGGTTGGCCATTCATAATAAAAGCAATGTTACAAATCTCCGTAGCATCTAAAATTTCATGAATTTCTTTCTTGTTATAAGAAGCTTTTTTGTGTCCTCTTTTGACTTGGTTTAAATCCGTTTTTTTGTAGTCCATTTCTATTTTTTTGTACTCAAAGATATACAATTCCAAATTAGCAACCAAATTGAAAATTTAACATACCTTAGCTTTCTCAAACAAAACTTATAAAATGAAAAATTTACTAAAGTTCTCAAGCATTTTAATCGTTCTTTCCTTTTTTGCTTGCGCAAATGAAATAGACAAGACCGCTTCAGCGGAAGCATCCATTGAAGAAATAGCAGCAGAAGAGCATACAATGGAGGTGCCTGATGATAATAGAATATCGTTGGACTTGCTGCCAAAGCAAAAGCGGCACCAATTGCAAAATATGAGGGCTCACCTAGTAGCCGTTCAGACCATTATTGAATTGATTGCTAAAGACAACTACGATTTAGCCTCCAAAGTTGCTTCGGCAGAACTAGGGTCTTCGACTGAAATGCAATTAATGTGTGCTTCTTTCGGCAATGAAAATTTTGAAAATTTAGGTTTAAATTTTCACGCAAGTGCAGACAAGATGAGTGAAATCCTAAAAACAAAGGACAAACAAAAATCCCTAGAAGCATTATCCCTTACAATGAATTATTGCATCCAATGCCACGCCAGTTACAAACAGTAGGCCCCAAAAAACAAAACAGCAATCCTGCACCCCAAAAAAACATTGATTCATAACAAAAAATTACATATCTTTGAAGCGTGAAACTAATCGCAATCATATTATCATTTGGAATCTTCGCAATGGCACTGACGCCTTGCAATGATGCACTTGTACATGCAGATTGTTCTGTTGAAACAACACATAATCACGCGGAGGGAGACGACGAAGAAGATGGCTGCACGCCATTTTGTAGTTGTGACTGTTGCAGTGTTTCTGTGACGATTCCAACCTTTGACGCAGTTGCGGCCAATAGATTTTGTGCTGCAAATTTTGAATATAATTTTTTCTATACTTTTCAATATTCTTTTGACTTCCTAAAAGGCGTCTGGCGTCCACCAAACTTTTGTTAAACCATATACAGTAGAATAGTGTGCCTATATCTTAGGCACAATTGGTTTAACAAATTCAATTTTTATGTTTGATAAGATGATTACTTATTCTGTACAGAATAAGTTTATGATAGGTTTGATGATGCTGGCATTGACCATTTGGGGTGCGTATTCCTTGCGGCAATTACCTATCGATGCAGTACCTGATATTACGAATAATCAGGTTCAGGTGATGACCATTTCACCGACTTTGGCTACCCAAGAAGTGGAGCAATTTATAACTTCCGCAGTTGAATTATCCTTGCAGAGTTTACAGCATGTCGAAGAGATCCGTTCAATTTCTAGATTTGGTTTGTCTGTCATTACAGTGGTTTTTGAAGAAGACTACGATATTTATTTGGCAAGACAGTTAATAACAGAACGGCTGAATGAAGCACAAGAAGTCATCCCCGAAGGATTGGGTAAGCCAGAGATGGCACCAATATCCACAGGACTTGGAGAGATATATCAGTATGTCGTTCGCCCAAAAGAAGGTTTTGAATCTAAGTACTCGGCCGCTGAATTGCGAACCATCCAAGATTGGATCGTAAAGCGCCAACTATTGGGTATAGAGGGAGTGGCAGAGATTAATTCGATGGGCGGTTATTTGAAGCAATACGAAGTTGCCGTAAATCCCCAACTCCTAAAATCAATGAATATTACGATCTCAGATGTTTTTGAGGCACTAGAAAGTAGTAATGAAAATACAGGCGGTGCATACATTGAAAAAAATGCAAGCGCCTATTATATCCGTACAGAAGGATTGGTGCGGTCCGTTAATGATATTGAAAATATTGTTGTGATACCAGCAATGAAAAATAGCAGCACACAAATATTAATTAAAAATATTGCGAAAGTAAGGATGGGAAAGGCGCCCCGATATGGTGCATTGGTTCGAGATGGAGAGGAGGTCGTCGGTGGAAAAGTGATGATGTTTAAAGGAGCTAATTCTGCTCAAGTAACGGAACTAGTCCGGAAGCGAGTAGTCCAAATTCAAAAATCTTTGCCACAAGGAGTAGTCATAGAACCTTATCTTGTACGGGATAAATTAATCAAAACAGCTATCGGAACAGTAGAGAAAAACTTGATAGAGGGTGGGCTGATTGTCATCTTTATTTTAATATTACTTTTGGGTAATTGGCGGGCAGGATTGATAGTCGCATCCGTTATTCCTTTTGCGATGTTGTTTGCTGTTTCTATGATGAATTGGTTGGGTATCTCTGCTAATTTGATGAGTCTAGGTGCGATCGATTTTGGGTTAATAGTCGATGGAGCGGTGATAATCGTTGAAGCAATTGTACATCGTTTGCATATAAGTTACGCGGGGCAGCAGCTTACACAAAAACAAATGGACGATGAAGTCATCGGCTCTTCTCAAAAAATACGAAGCTCAGCAGCTTTTGGTGAAATCATCATTCTGATGGTTTATATTCCCATCTTGGCGTTGGTCGGAATCGAAGGAAAAATGTTTAAACCAATGGCTCAAACGGTCATGTTAGCCATAACAGGTGCTTTGATTTTGTCTTTGACTTACGTGCCCATGATGAGCGCTTTATTCTTAAATAAAAAGGTGTCAACAAAGCAAACAATAGCAGATAAAATTATTAGATTCTTCCAAAATTTATATACACCCATCCTAAATTTGGCATTGCGTTTTAAATTTTTGTTTGTGGGAGGAACTGTTTTAATATTTTTAATTAGTCTTTTAGTTTTTAGTCGAATGGGTGGAGAGTTTATTCCAACCTTAGAAGAAGGTGATTTAGCGATGCAACATATTTTGCCGCCAGGTAGTTCGCTTTCGCAAAGTGTTAAAACGGCGAAAATGATTCAAAATAAATTAATGAAAGAATTTCCGGAAATTGAAGATATGATCGCTAATATCGGTTCAGCAGAAATTCCAACAGACCCAATGCCTGTCGAAATAGCAGACTATGTATTAGTGATGAAACCAAAATCTGAATGGACTTCTGCTACGAATCGCCAAGATATGTTTAGAAAAATCGAAAAATCACTAAAAGCAATTCCTGGTGTCGGGTATGAATTTTCCCAGCCTATTCAACTGAGATTCAACGAGTTAATGACAGGAACGAAAGCAGACATTGCCATAAAACTATTTGGGGAAGACCTTGATGTTTTGTATCGCAAAGCCACAGAGGCTGGTAAAATAATCAAAAATATTAAAGGAGTCGGCACCGTCAATGTGGAACAAACCGTCGGAATGCCTCAGATTGTTATTAAATATAACTATGAAAAAATGGCACAATATGGACTACACGTTAAAGCAATTAATCAAGTAGTCCGTTCGGCCTTTGCAGGAGAAAAAGCAGGAATTGTTTTCGAAGGAGAAAAACGATTTGATTTAGTCGTTCGATTAGAAGAGAAAAGTAGAATGGATGTTCAAGATGTTCAAAATCTATTTATCTCCTTAGACAATGGAACTCAAGTTCCATTGCGCTCCGTTGCAAGTATACAATTGGAGGATGCACCCATGCAAATATCTAGAGAAAATACAAATCGTAAAATAGTTATCGGGGTCAATGTTGGGGATACAGATGTTGAGACTTTGGTCGGGACGATCAGTCAGCAGTTGGATGAAAAAATGGACTTGCCGAGTGGCTACTTTTTTACCTATGGCGGTCAGTTTGAAAATCTAAAAGCAGCTAATGAAAGACTATCTGTAGCTTTGCCAATCGCTTTAGCTTTGATTTTTATTTTGTTGTTTTTTACTTTCGGTTCTTTTGCGCAAGCATTGTTAATATTTACAGCGATACCACTTTCTGCTATTGGTGGAGTATGGGCATTAGAATTAAGAGGATTGCCTTTTAGCATCTCAGCAGGGATAGGGTTTATTGCGCTGTTTGGTGTGGCGGTCTTAAATGGAATTGTGTTGATTGGCTATTTAAATCAGTTAAAAAAGGAAGGAATGATAGATATTGTTGAACGAATAAAAAAAGGTACTAGCGTACGTTTACGACCCGTTCTGATGACTGCGGCTGTTGCATCATTTGGGTTTTTACCGATGGCTATTTCGACATCAGGTGGAGCAGAAGTGCAGCGACCATTGGCGACAGTGGTTATTGGAGGATTGATTTCTGCGACCATTTTGACTTTGGTTATTCTACCACTATTGTATTATTGGCTAGAGAAGTGGAGCGATAGAAAAAAGAATTTTAAAAGTCCTAAAGTGTTGACTTTGCTCTTGTTGGTAAGTATTTTTAATTTAATGCTTGCGCCAAAAATTCAGGCACAGTCAAATACTATTGTATTGTCAATGGAGGAGGCGGTGAGGCTTGCTATGGAGAATCATCCCGCTATTAAAGCTGCTCGGTTATCCGTAGAACGGAGCCAGGTATTGCAGAATATGAAATACAATCTGGGCCCAACGATGATTGCCTATCAAGGGGAAGCTTTCTTTTTGCGCGAGATGGAAGTACATGAAATTGGCGTGTCTCAGTCAATTCCCCATTGGAGTAAAGTAAAGCGCAAGAACGATTATCAAAAAGAAATCTTAAATAGCGAGAACTTGAATGAAGACATTACCGCTAATGATTTGCGCTATCAGATTCGTGAAGTATATACCTCAATCCAAGGTCTCCAAAAAAAGCAAATTGATTTGAAGGTGCTAAAGGATACCTATGCTACTTTTTTGGAATTGGCGAAAACTCGTGTAAAATTAGGAGCAGCGAATAGTTTAGAAGCGCTTTCCATTGAGTCTAAATTAAAACAAACGTCTTTCCGCTTAGAGCAAGCCATTACACTAGAAAAAAGACGGAAAGAAAAGCTCCAATTATTAATAGGTAGCAAAGAAGAAGTATCTATTGCAGAGCCTTTAGTCAAATCCATTTTTGGCGCAAGCGAAAAAGAATGGGTCGTATTGCAAAAAAAGCAACAGCAAATTGCAGTCGAAACAGCTAAAATAAAAATGCTCGAAGCTAAATTGAAACCTGATTTTGTAGTTGGGTATACCGCACAAAACTTCTTTGATGCTGGATGGTTGAATGCTTTTAAAGCAGGCGTTGTAGTGCCATTATTTAAAAGCCAAGAAAAACAAAAAATTCGTTCGCAAGAATTAAATGTTCACTTGGCGACTGCTCAATATGAAGCAGATAAATTAGCCTATCATCAGAATCTAGCAAAAGTAAAAAGCCAAATAGCACAATACGAAGAAGGGCTTGTTTTTTATCGAAACATGATGAATACGATGGATGTAGAAATGCTCCGCGTTGCTACTTTAAATTATGAGGCTGGTGCTTTAACCTACCTGGAACTATTGAATATGTTACAATTGGTGACAGAAACAAATAAGAATTATTTGGCACAATTGATTCTGCACAATCAAGCTGTTAACGAATTTAAATATCTCACAAACCAATAAAATGATTACCATGAAAACTATAAAATATTTTTTCGCTTGGGCTCTTTTCTTTAGTCCAATAATTTTCTTTTCCTGTAAGGGATCATCTGAAGAGGTCTCCTTAACACATGTAGCTGAAGAGGAGGCGCATGAGGCGCATGAGGAGCATGAGGACGACGGTTCAATCCATTTGTCAGCAGAGCAAATTAAAACGGTCGGATTAGCTTTCGGCAAATTAGCCACGATGAAAGTAAATGATTTTGTGAAAGCCACAGGCACTCTAGGCCTTCCGCCAAATGGATATGCTTCTGTCACAACAAAAACAGCAGGCATTATTAAAAACAGTAAAATGTTTGTGGAGGGGAATTATATTAAGAAAGGGGTTGTTATCGCTTATGTTGAAAATCCAGATTTAATAGTAAAACAGCAGGCTTATCTAGAAACAAAGGCTAAACTGAAATTAAAAAAGCTGGAGTTGGAGCGGCAGCAAAAATTGATAGAAGCGAATGCAGGAGTTGCTAGATTATTTGAAAATGCACAAGCGGAGGCTGAGATTATCGCAGCTCAATTAATGGGGTTAAAACAACAATTGTCCTATGTTGGGATTAATGTTGAAAATTTGCAACCAGAATCAATTAGCCAGCGAGTGCCTATTTATGCTCCCATGAATGGTTTTATTACAAACATTGATTTGCACAATGGAATGTATGTTATCCCTACAAAACCCTTAATGGAATTAGTTTCGGATCATCATTTACATTTGGAATTAGATGTTTTTGAGAAAGATATTGCCAAGGTGAAAATAGGCCAGAAAATTAGTTACGTCATTCCAGCGATGGGTGGCAAATTGTATGATGGCGAAGTAACAATCATTGGAAAAGAATTTGACATGGATAATAAAACCATTCGGATTCATGGACACTTGGAAGGTGAAAAACCACGTTTTATAAAAGACTTATTTATCAATGCGCAGATTTGGTTGAATGATGATGCAGAAATGGCTTTACCCGAATCAGCAATTATTCGTGATGGTGAAGCCATGCTAATTTATGCTGCCGTACCCAATC
Organism: Depressigyra globulus; assembly: GCA_032274625.1. Taxonomy (NCBI): domain Eukaryota; kingdom Metazoa; phylum Mollusca; class Gastropoda; order Neomphalida; family Peltospiridae; genus Depressigyra; species Depressigyra globulus. Next base: position 21,533 of record JAUUEI010199835.1, read on the forward strand.
AAAAAGAAGAAACTGAATTCAAAAAAATCCCAGTGGTTGTGGGGGCTACCTATAATGGTTTTACTGCTGTAAAATTATTAGAAAATTTGCCAGAAGGAATGCAAATAGTAACGAAAGGCGCCTATTATATATATGCGCAAGGTGAAGCTGGAGCATTGGAACACGAGCATTGAATGGGCCTTTGCGCAAGCAGGTATTAGAAAGCAGCATCTAGCTGCTTTCTATTCGTTATTGTGAATTGTCGTTCTATATTGGACGACATCCGCCAAAGGGCTAAGGGTTTTGCAACAGATTTTAAAAGATAGGAGGGAGGGATATACGTCGGACTATGCACAAATTCACCCCAATAATAATAAAAATCCCTATCCTATTTCTTCATCGGATGAATGCTACAATTAATGTCAATCTTAAAAAGCGGAAGAAAACTGCTTCAAAAATCGAGCATCATTTTCAAATAACAATCTAATATCATTAATTTTATATTGCAACATCGCTTGACGCTCAATACCCATGCCGAATGCAAAACCAGAATAAATAGCTGGATCTATACCGACATTCTCCAAAACAGCTGGATCTATCATGCCACAACCTAAAATCTCCACCCAACCTGTATACTTGCAAATATTACAACCTTTACTATCACAAATAAAACAACTGACATCCACCTCGGCACTGGGCTCGGTGAAAGGAAAGTAAGAAGGCCTTAATCTGATTCTAGTTTTTTCGCCATACATCTCTCTTGCGAAGAAATCTAACGTTTGTTTCAGGTCTGCGAAGGACACGTTCTTGTCTACATACAAGCCCTCTACTTGGTGAAACTGCGCATGAGATCTAGCCGAAATTGTTTCATTTCGATACACACGCCCTGGCGCAATAATCCGAATTGGAGGTTTCTCCCGCATCATCGTACGAGCTTGTACAGAAGAAGTATGCGTCCGCAATAACATCTCGGTACTATTCCGCAAATAATAAGTATCTTGCATATCACGTGCAGGATGATCCTCTGGCGTATTCATCGCCGTGAAATTATGCCAATCATCTTCAATCTCCCGATCTTCTGCAATCGCAAAACCAAGTTTCTTAAAAATATCAATAATACGATTTAGCGTAAGCGAAACCGGATGGCGTGCGCCCAAAGCCAGTGGCTCACCAGGTGCAGTCAAATCCAAATCACCGCCTAACTGCTCTTCCCCAGATGATTCTATTTGACTTTTTAATTTTTCATAATGATCATTTGCCAATGCTTTCAGCGCATTCATTTTTTGCCCAAACTCTTTCTTTCGCTCATTGGGAATTTCCTTAAAATATTTGAAAATATCCTTGATAGAGCCCTTTGTCCCGAGGTGTTTGATTCTAAAAGCCTCTAGCGCTTCAGGAGTTGTTGGTGTCGCTTGCGCAATTTCTGCTTGAAGATCGGCTACTTTTTGAAAAATTTGGTCTGTCATATTCGTATAATTATGAGGCAAAAGTACTGCTTTTTCATCAAGAATTCTTATCTTGCCTCACAAAATGTAGGTTTATGAAATTCTTATTAATATTGGCTTTTTCGATTCTTGCGCATATTGGTTATAGCCAGTTTTATTTTACCCTTTCCGAAAAAGTTGTTAAATCAAATTTCTCTTCCTTTAAAACAATGGAAAGTAGGGGCTATCCTGCGATGGATAATGGTTTTTTGAAAATTAGATTCGGTGGAAAATACTATTTGAAGCAGTTCGCCTTATTCAGCAATTTAGCATATTCCTTTGGTGAAAACCAGTTAAAAGTCGAAGGAACGAGAGGTGCTTCTCAGGGGTACGGTTTAAATCTTGGTGGGCAGTATAACTTCCATCAAGTACGTGACTTTCGAGCTTTTGTAGCGGCAGAAATGGGTTTTCATAAGAATCACCTAAAGTACTATTTCAAGCCATTGGCCTCTCGTAATTTAGGATTTATAGAAGCATTCCATTTTAAGGGTTTAGGGATGCACGAAGAGATTAGTGTCGGATTGGAAAAATTATTCCTCATAGGAGAACGGGAATTTGGCTTTGGGTTATTGTTTGGGTATCGTTTTGATCAGCGTGAATGGAACCTGTTGGACACTGAATCGAACTATCAGGCCTTCCATGATGGCGTAGTTGGTGCTATAGAATTGAGTTATCGCCCGATTAGAAAAAAATAAAATGCTTTGTTTTTGGCAAAATTTGTCGCAAGACAATCAATGTAATCTGCTGAATACCAAGTAATTGGAGCGAATACATAGGTTACTTCTCCTGATATTTAACCTCAAAGTCTCTCAAGACGATATCCAAGATTGAATCTTGCCCGATAGCATACTTCTCTTTCAAGTGATATCCATACGCCCGACCAGCCGTATTCCAATAGAAAGCACGAAGGCCTCCACGTGTATCTTTAATGACTTCGTGCATGGGTTTATCTAAAGACTTCTCAATCATTTTAGTTAAAATACGACCTTGTGTTTTAGTAAGATTTTTTAATTCTTCTTTGTATTTTGGCTTGTATTCTTTCCGCGTTTTACGAATGTATCGTCTCTTTTTACTTCGGCTCATGCCTTTCGTATCTTCCTCCATCTGGTGATAAAGTTTGACCGCTTCTACGGCATACGGATAGACTTTTGCCGCATATTTTTTGTAACGCAAATAAATAGCATAATCCATATTGGATTTAAATTTGCGAGGCGAAGTGACGGTCATCTCATCTAATTGAGCAGCAAAGTAAATCGTATCTCCATTGACGATCATCATCTCTAGTGCTTGCCATTCCACAGAATCGGGATCTTCTTGTGCTTGCGCAAAAAAAGGAAGGAGGAGTAGGAAAAAAAGTATAGGCTTCATTTGTTCTTTATTTCTGCTTTAAGGCGCAATATTACGGTTTTTCATCAAGTATTCTTTATAAAACGTAAAAAACAATATTCATGGTGGATGCAAAGTGTTAAACTTATCTAAATAACTGGATGGATATAATTCCCCAATCATTCCGTACCTTTGCGGACTAAATTGAAATGAAATGGAAAGCCCTACGCGATATATGATTACTTCAGCCCTGACCTATGCCAATGGTCCTCTCCATATTGGGCATCTGGCAGGCGCGAATTTAACGGCAGATATCTTCGCAAGGACCATGCGCAACTTGGGCAAAGACGTCTTATATGTCGGAGGTTCAGACGAGCATGGAGCAGCCATTACAATCAAAGCGCTCAAAGAAGGCACCACACCTCAAGCGATAATCGATAAGTACCACGCCCTTTTTGAGGATTCCTTTCGGAAAATTGGCATCTCCTTCGATATGTACCATCGGACTTCCGAAAAAATTCACCACGAAACTTCCCAAGAGTTTTTTAGGACACTCTATAAAAACGGAGAATTTCTAAAAAAAGAATCAGAACAATATTATGACGAAGACGCCAAAGCTTTTTTGGCCGATCGCTATATTAAAGGAGAATGCCCAAAATGTGGATATGCAGAAGCATACGGCGATCAATGCGAGAAGTGTGGCAGCACATTGAGTCCAACAGAATTAATTAATCCAGTTTCGACCCTTACGGGAAATAAACCCATTCGCAAAAAAACAACACATTGGTATTTGCCATTGGATAAATATGAGGCTTGGTTGAAAACGTGGATCAATGAAGGAACTTTGGATGGGAAACAATTACACGATCCAAAGACTTGGAAAAACCATGTTTTGGGACAATGTAACTCTTGGCTAGAGTCAGGTTTGCAAGCTAGAGCGATGACCAGAGATTTGGATTGGGGGGTAGATGTTCCAGCAGAAATTCCGGGTGCAGAAGGAAAAAAATTATACGTTTGGTTAGATGCCCCAATTGGGTACGTCTCCGCTTCAAAGCAATGGGCAATTGATAATAATAAAGATTGGGAGCCATACTGGAAAGATGAAAAAACGGCTTTGATTCATTTCATTGGTAAAGATAATATTGTGTTTCACGCTCTTATTTTTCCAGCGATTCTGAAAGCAGAAGGTTCTTATATTCTACCCAACAACGTACCTGCCAATCAATTCCTCAATTTGGAAGGAAGTAAAATTTCAACTTCCAGAAACTGGGCAGTTTGGTTACATGAATACCTAGAAGAATTACCGGGTAAGGAAGATGTATTGCGTTATTATTTGACGCGCATCATGCCAGAGCAAAAGGATAGTGAGTTCACTTGGAAAGGATATCAAGAAGCAAATGATGGTGAATTGGTCAATAATTTGGGCAACTTTATCAATCGGGTAGTCGTCTTAACCAATAAATATTACGATGGGAAGATTCCAGATTTTAATCCGGACTTAGAATTTGTATCCGCTGAAGGCGAAGGACATCTTGCTTTTCAAGACTCAGAATTATTATTACTTTTTGATAAGCTTCAAGAATTAGTGACATTTACACTAAAATTCGAGTTTAGGGCAGCCCTTAAAGTATTGATGGAAATCTCCACGATGGGCAATCAATTATTACAATTCAATGCTCCGTGGAAAATACAAAAAACAGATCCAGACAAAACAGCTGTTGTAATGAATACGGCTGCACAGATAGTGGTAGCTTTAAGTGTAGCGATGGAGCCTTTTATACCATTCTCTTCCGAAAAATTAAGAACCATGCTCCATTTGACGAAAGTCGAAGGGAAAGGAGAATTATCCACAATTTTGGATGCGCTTGCGGAGGGACAATTATTAATAGAACCGGGTCACCAAATTGGAGAACCCGTTCATTTATTCGAGCGAATTCCTGATGAGTTGATTCAAGCACAAAGGGACAAGTTACTGGCAATGGCTCCTGCTCCATCCGTCGAATATGCACCGATTAAACCGACGATAACATTTGAAGATTTTACAAAATTGGATATTCGAACGGGCACCATCGTCGAAGCCGAAAAAATGAAAAAAGCCAAAAAACTCTTAGTCTTGAAAGTTGATTTGGGCTTTGAGCAAAGGACCGTCGTTTCGGGTATTGCCGAGCACTATACACCTGAAGAGATTATTGGGCGCCAAGTATTGGTACTCACGAATTTAAGCCCAAGAAAACTAAGAGGAGTAGAATCCAATGGAATGATTTTGATGGCAGAAGATGCAGCAGGCAAGTTGAGTTTTGTAAGCCCAGAAGAAGGGTGGGGCAATGGTTTTGGCGTAAGCTAATGATGCCATATCACTAAAAGGAATCTACAACATTAACCCCCAATGCCTTCAATCTGTTGCGCAAGTGATGTGCCATAATTGGCATTATATATAGATTAACAGACCAATTATACATTTGCCGTATTTCTTTCCACGAAATCTTGTATTTTTGATTTTTAAACCTAGAATAAGCATATTCTGGGTTAAACAGAAATCACTGAAATGAAAAAGCCCTTATTCACATTTTTTTTAGCTTGTTTGTCCTTCGTGACTTTTGCGCAAGCCAATCTCTCTAGCAAATTAGAAGCTTTAAAAGGCCTTTTGACAGAAGTCGAAACGAAGTCTTCAATCATTACCCAATCATTAGAATGGGACAAGGCTAAGCCCGATCAAGTCAAACTCCTAGTCGAAGAAACCAGCAAGAAAAAAGGAAAAGTCAAATCTACAGCATACGCTTTTAGCTTGGCTGATGTGGACTTAAATGCAGTGCGCTCCAAGACCGCTAAAGATGTGGTAGAAATTGGCGTCTTCATGAAGTCAAGACAAAAATTAATCATTTTTTCCAAAGAAGGAGAGTTCAATAGTTATGTGAATACATTGGCTTTTTACGCACCTTCGCCAGATGAAGGGGAAGCTATCGAAACAGCTATCAAAGAGGTGGCGAAAATCGCAGGGGAATCACCTTCGCCTTGTGCTAATCTTGGAGATGGAGCAGCATGGCTAGAAGCAAATATCGGCGCTTTTAGCTTGGGTAAAGAAGCAAAGGAACAAGAAATCAAAGTGGATGGAATCTTAGCCGATTATCTACTGGTCTCTCAAGGGAAAAAAACGAAAGAAGAAAAATGGCATTTTAATTTTGCAGATTTGAGTAAGCGCAGTGTGCAGCTGCAATTCAAAAGTAAAGAGTTTTATGTCGATGTAAAAACAAAAAGAAGCCTTAAATATATTCGCTATGCTAAGGACGGAAAAGAAAGTTATATCGCTAGAATGAAATTTTATGTCGCAGATTTTGAAAAAGCAAAATGCTTAGTAAATGTTTTGGAAACACTAATTGAGGAAAGTGAAGAAAAAGAAAAATCGGCTCAGCTAAGTTTTTCCTCTTCCGCTCAAGCACTTGAAGCATTGGCCGGTTTAACGGGTAGTATTGAAGGGGCTAAATCCACATTCCGTCAGAAATTAACACCAAATTGTGCAACCGTTCTTTCTGGAACTGATGCAAAAGGAAAGGATAAAATGGTGAAATTTAATTTCTTAGATATTAATCCTAAAAAAATTGATATTTCAATTAAAGGAAAATTAGTCGCCCTGAAATTAGGTTCAAAAAGTAAATTAATCCAAACCTATAAAGACGGAGAAATCAAAAGCTATACCAATAAATTCCTCCTTTATGCAAAGGATATTGAAGAGGCAAAAGTAATGAGAATTGCAGCTATCGCAGCAGCTAAACAATGTAAAACGGAAACAACTTTTACGGGCTTCCCTGGTGCCCAAGAAAATTTTAATTGGTTGTCAAAGGAATTAAAGGATCATGCTGTCGCTGACCTAGTGCAGAGCATTGAGCAAGTAGATGGGGACGCCTGCAAATGGAAATTTACAAGCATTAAATCAGGTAAGAAAAGTGTCGAAGAAACATTTGAATTTAGTCTTAGTGATTTGGATGAAGACAGAGTTAAATGGGATGTCTCTGGTAAGAAATTAGCTTTGGAAATCGGTACTAGACACAAAGAAAAATTAATTAAGTACTACAAAGATGGAGAGCCTGGAAACTATAAAAATACTTTTTCTATTCAATTTGATGATGTCGAAGGGGCTCGCAAAAGTATCGCCGTTTTGAAAAAAGCTATCGAATCTTGTAAGGACTAATCGCAATGGACAGCGTTCAATTGAAGAGTGCAAAGTGAATTTGAGCATCTTTTGAACGCTGTCTTCATTTGCTTGTCGATAGGATAGTCTTACCGCAAGAACACCCGAGTAAAGAGCAACCAAGCTGCAAAAATAAAAACAGCGGAAGCCAACAAAGGATAACTACTATTCCCATTAAAGGCGCTCAAAAAGCCACCAATAATCGGTGGGAAAAAATTGCCAAGTGAAAGCATAGATTGATTGATGCCCAGTATCTCCCCTTGAAATTCTTTACCAGCTTGGACCGATACAGTGCTCGTCATGTTAGGCGAAGTCATACCGTGAAAAATAGCAATCAAAGGGTTGATAAAATAAAAGAAAATTGGATTGCTAGGAATCAGTAACGTGGCCAATACGATGCTCACCCCAATCATCGAAATGGGGATGATTCGCTTTGGCGCAATCTTTCCAGACATCTTTCTCACGATGAGTCCTTGCGTAATAATCAACCACACGCCAACCCAACCATATAGCCTCCCGATTTGTCCCGGGCTAAAATCAAATTTTTGAATTAAATATACAGAAAAGAATTGGGTGTAAAAAGCAAAACCCATAGAATATAATAATACAATACTAAAAATAGTCCGAAGCTTTGGTTGGCGAAAGCTAGTCGCAATATTTTTAAAACCAGTTAAAAAGTTGACTACTGTTTTGCGTTTTTGCGCAAGCGTCTCTTTAAAATTAAAATAAAGGAGAATGATATTCAAGGCTGTCAATAAAGCCGTAAAATAAAATGGGGTGGACATCGTAAACCAACTCACATATTTACTATCTGCCAGGATACCACCAAGTGCAGGTCCTATCACAAAACCCAACCCAAATGCCATTCCGACTAAGCCAAAGTTTTTTACACGAGTCTTTTCATTGCTGACATCCGCTAGTGCAGACATGACAATTGAGATATTGCCACCCGTAAATCCAGGAAGCATACGGGCCAAGAAAATTAAAATTAAGTGCTGACTTGTAATCGCTTGCGCAAAAACTAAATAACCAACCATCGTACCCACAAGAGAAATTAAAATCAACGGCTTTCGCCCATACCGATCCGATAAAGCACCCAAGACAGGCGCACCAAAAAATTGCATAAAAGGATAGGAAGCAATGAGGAAGCCATATAAAATAAATCGAGTAGGATCCGAAAAATCAGCAGGTAAAATACTAGTTTCTTTCGCAAAAAATAAAGCAGGAATAATGGGAATGATAATCCCAACACCTAGCATATCAATAAAGACTGTTAAGAAAATGGGAAAAAGACCAGCTTTTTTTTCTGAATTCATTGCGCAAGGTAATTCATTCTATGAAGCAATTGCTTTTTGTAGGCGCTTTTTGTCTCTAGCTTGAATGGCAAAATTGACGATGATGTTTAATACGGCTGCGATGACTAGCAAGTAGGGCGCTGCTTGGATTTCTAATGCCGCAGCACCAGCCAATACACGAAAAACAGCACCTAGAGAAATGACTAGCAAACCAATATGAGGAATTTTTTTGAGCCCAAGACTATAGATTACGCCTAGACCAAAATAAGCTAGTTCCCAAATTAAAACCTGATTGTTTAAATATTTTCGCGTAAGCATGATAGAACCAAAAAGAAAAACAGCTAACCAAAAAGAAGCGGTCTGCTTGTCCACAGTGCCTAGCGCTATTGGCTTATATTTTTTCTTGACAGGATGTTTTCTATCTGATTCAAAATCCGCCAAATCATTAAAAATATATCCAGCACTAGCGACTAAGGAAAAAGTTAGAAAAGCGTAAAGTAAGGAATACTCGGTGTCCCCAAAAATCAAATGTCCTTGCCCAACAGCAAGTGCAGGTAGGAATACCAGCAGATTCTTTAACCAATAACAAGTTCTTAATAATCGAAATACAGCCACGAGGATTTATTTTAGTTCCTCTTCAAACGCTTGTAGGCGAGCTTTGTTTCTGTTAGTACGCAGTGATGGCTTCTGTATCCAGAAAAGAGGTTACTCTGCCATTCGTTACTTGGAAGAAGTTTTGACCTTTGGCGGTGAGGACTTGAGCATGAAAACCAGCATGTAAATTCTTAAAGTTTTGAATTTCAGCATCCACTTTGTCAAAATCTTCGGTAGTCATATATATCGTTTTGTAAGTCTCTATGCCAGCAACATGGACACCTTGCAATATGCCATCAGCCGAGATAGAAAAATACCCATAATCCCCAGCAGCAGGAAATTTGACATCAGCGGAAAAGGTATGTAAGGTATCTAAAAATATATCCAACAGTCCTTCATGATAGATGGAATCCACCATTATGATACCCCAAAAGGCATCTTTTGGAAATCGATTAATTTCGATGTGATTTTGGCTAATTCCATTTTTGGTTGTAAAATCTAATACAAATTTATCAGCCAAAACATTGATAGCACCTTCATTGACAATTGTATTCCGAATAATTAAATTGAACTCGTGTATGCCACTACCCAAGTTTTCAATGGGAACGAAAGCAGTCAAATAAGTTTTTTGAGTGGAAGCTTCAGTAGGTTTTAGGATACGGTAGATATTTAATTCTACTTCTCCATTTACGATTTCCGCGAACGCCTCTATGCTGTAATTATCCGGCAATTGCTCCATCGTGGTTATCTTAACGATGATATCTTGGCTATTGCCTAAAGACTGGCGCAATTCAATTTTGAATTCATCTTGAATGTCATAGATATATATGGGCTCTTCATTCTTTGAGCAAGAAGAGAATAAGACAAGAGAAAAGAAAAAAAGAATAAATTTATTCATGTATGTTATTTTCGGTTTGGTACTGTTTTATGAAAACGTAGCAAATGAAGAATCGCTGCTTTGATTCAAAAAAACTATTCAATTATTACAAAGTTAGCATAGAAGGCGCAAACTTATGCAGATTTCAGGGATATTTGGGAATAAAAAGCGTAATTTTGTGCCTTTCAGCAAAAGGATTTGTTGATTCAACTACATTTGCCTCTTACATTTAAGCACTTCATGAAGAATATTAGGAATTTTTGCATCATCGCACACATTGACCACGGTAAAAGTACTTTAGCCGATCGGATGCTAGAGTCTACGAGTACAATCAGTGATCGGGATATGCAAAGTCAGGCATTAGATGACATGGATATTGAGCGAGAGCGAGGGATTACCATCAAAAGTCATGCAATCCAAATGGGGCATATCAAAGATGGTGAAAACTTCATTTTTAACTTGATTGACACGCCTGGACACGTTGATTTTTCTTACGAAGTTTCCAGATCTATTGGTGCTTGTGAAGGAGCGCTTTTATTGGTAGATGCTGCTCAAGGGATACAAGCGCAGACAATATCTAATCTTTATCTAGCGATCGAACAAGACCTAGAGATTGTCCCCATTATCAATAAAATCGACATGCCTAGTGCGATGATTGAGGAAGTCACGGATCAGATTGTAGAATTGCTTGGATGTAATGCGGAAGAGATTTTACTAGCTAGTGGCAAAACAGGACTTGGGGTGCCGGAGATTTTAGATGCGGTAGTGGATAGAATTCCAGCTCCTCAGGGAGATGTCGATGCGCCATTGCAGGCTATGATATTCGACTCTGTTTTTAATAAGTATCGAGGAGTGGTTGCCTATGTCCGTGTTTTTAATGGAACGTTGAAGAAAGGGGAGCAAGTCCAATTCATGAATACAGGCCAAAATTACTTTGCAGAAGAAGTGGGTCACTTAAAAATGGATTTAGTGCCCAAAAAAGAAATTAAATCTGGGGATGTCGGCTACATTATCACAGGAGTCAAAGAATCCAAAGAAATTAAAGTAGGGGATACGATTACGCTTGCGCAAAATCCTTGTGAGGAAGCTGTTGTCGGATTTGAAGATGTCAAGCCGATGGTCTTTGCGGGTATCTTTCCAATAGAAAATGAACACTTCGAGGATTTGCGGGATAGCCTAGAAAAGCTGCAACTAAATGATGCCTCTTTGACTTTTGAACCCGAGACCTCTATGGCATTAGGTTTTGGATTTCGATGTGGATTTTTGGGCATGTTGCATTTGGAGATTATTCAAGAACGCTTGTCCAGAGAATTTGACCAAGAAGTCATCACAACAGTTCCAAACGTGAGCTATGTCGCCTACACAACCAATGGAGAAAAAATCGATGTACATACACCCAATCAACTCCCCGAACCCACAAAACTAGACAAGGTAGAAGAGCCCTATATCCAAGCAGCTATTATAACAAAGCCAGACTATATCGGCAAAATAATGAACCTCTGTATCGAAAAAAGAGGACGCATGAAAAATCAAAATTATCTCTCTCCTTCAAGAGTAGAGATTATTTTTGAAATGCCTTTAGGCGAAATTGTATTTGATTTCTATGATCGTTTAAAATCAATTTCTAGGGGCTATGCTTCTTTTGATTACCACATGATTGATTTTAGAGCATCAGATTTGGTGAAGATGGATATCCTTTTGAATTCGGAACATGTCGATGCATTGTCTGCTTTGGTTCATCGGACTAAAGCCGTTTCGTTAGGTCGAAAAATCTGCAAACGATTGAAAGAGTTGCTTCCACGAAAACAATTTTCCATTGCGATTCAAGCCTCTATTGGAGCCAAGATTATTGCTAGAGAAACCATTTCTGCCTTGCGGAAAGACGTGACTGCAAAGTGCTATGGTGGAGATATTTCTAGAAAGCGAAAACTCCTAGAAAAGCAAAAGAAAGGTAAAAAGAAAATGCGCCAAATTGGGAATGTAGACGTACCCCAAAAGACTTTTTTGCAAGTATTGAAATTTGAGGATTAGCATATTATGGCTTATCTTATCGGCTTTTTCGTCCTTTTTTTATATATTGAACCAATATCTTATCTCAGCACTTCGTTTCTGTCCTATCATTAATAAACCACCAATGAGAACAATTATCCTACTTCTTTTTATGGCAATTTCTGTTAGTAGTTTTGCCCAAAAAGAAGTGCTGATCTTAAAGCAAGCACAACTTTTAATTGATTCCAAAAAATACGAATCAGCTTTTAAACTATTGGACAGCTTTGATGTGGATAATACGATTCCTGATATTGTTTTAATGAAAGAGGATATCGTACTAAACTATTTTGTGACGAGTATGATGCACAAGATGTTTGCGTTAAAGGATTTAGAGAAAGGCGAAAAAATTGAAGATTTCCGGGGGACCAATGGTTCTTTTTCTTTGTTTCTTTTTGATCCTGAAACCATCATAAGTAATTTATTGATACACCATCCTGAGAATTGCAAATTACATAGAGGTCTAGGAGACTATTATTATGAACTCCATTTAAAATATGGTGAAAATGGAACAAAATCCAATGAGGAATTATTTCAGTTGATAACAGACCATTATAACATAGCCATTGAAAGACATTGCGATAATTTTTTGACTCACTATGTACTAGGCTACCTTTTATTACTTCAAGAAAAAAATATAGAAAGCATCCCATTTCTGAAGAAGTCGATTGCTATGAATAAGGATTATGCTAGTGCGCATTATAACTTAGCTTTTGCCTATATTCAAACTGGAGAGAAAGAAAAAGCCATTGAAGCCGCAAAAAAATCTATTGACTTATATACGGATGTCGTCTATAAAAGTGATGCTGCAAGAATTGTTGGGCAAACCTATGATGCTTTAAAAGACCCTGTAAATGCAGCAAAATATCTAGAAATGGCTGATGCCATCAATCCTAAAAACTATTACAATCTGACCTCCTTATTATTCCTGTATGCAAAAAGTAACAATCAAAAATTAAAAGCATTATCCAAAAAAGTATTCGATCTAGACCCAACTAATCCCACCACGTACTATGATTTAGAAGAAGCCTATTATTCCAATAATAAGAAAAAGGAATTAATCTCTTTCTATCAAGAACAGCTAGTCGAAAATAAAGACGAGGATAAGATCATCGGTAATATCCACTTCTTTATCGGACGTCTTTTCCTTGAAGATGACCCTACAAAAGCAAAAGAATATTTTCTCCAAGCTAAAAAAGTTTTCTCCAAGACATACGAAGAAGGCCATCCAGTATTTGAGGCTATTGAAGAAGGTATTAAAGCCACCCAAAAAGAGAAGTAATTCCAAAGGCTTGCCCTTCTGGTATGACTTGCCGCACATTTTAGTATGACCTCCAAATCAGCTCCAGCTCCTTGCAGCCTAAGTGTTAAAACCTCCGCAAATCTTAGAATTATAGGAAAAACTCGTAAATTGCAAAAAACAACCAAATATGCGATTCTACATAAGT
>JAUUEI010199836.1:0-14485 GCA_032274625.1 Depressigyra globulus
TCTCTCTCTCTCTCTCTCTCTCTCTCTCTCTCTCTCTCTCTCTCTCTCTCTCTCTCTCTCTCTCTCTCTAAGAAATCAATATATTTGGTTGTAGTTTGGCGACATATTTAACCACCATTTTCATTTCCATTTTCAAAATTGTAAAAAAATTGAAATCATTTTATATTGGTACAGTTTCTTTTAGCAATATATATTTTGTTTAAGGGGTGGGTCACGTGGTATTTTACTACATTTTGGAGCAAGCTAATATGTGTTTAGTCACCATAATTGTATGTTCACTGAAAAGGCTGACATTGTCTTCAATAATTATAACACATGCAAGGACAGGCATTACTAGCAGACCTTGAAACAGATGCAGTCCATTATATCTGATCTAATCAATATATATTGCATCTCGTTGGCTTGCATCTAACCACGAAGGCCATGCTGCCCATGGTAGTATAGTTGAAAACATGTTTATCAACATTTATGACTATTTATACTTGTACTATTAGATAATAATATCAAATGTTTGTAATGTTGAGGAGATTATTTTCCATTTCACTGGCCTTTGTCATTAAACAAATAACATCCATTTATGTTTTATTACTCTTCAACAATAGATGTAAATTAATAATAATAAATAAAATAAAAATATTTCAAAAAAACTAAAAATTAAAAACCCCACAAAACAACCATGTAATATAGATAAGTTTATTACAATGAACATTCATACTGATGAAAATGTCATTCAATGCATTGTCAAGAACATTGTGTTTTCATGTCTGTCATTTTTAGTACTGGCTAAATTCGACATCCACACTAACTTCAGACATCCAAAGGAAATTGGGGGTGGGATTTAGCTCAGTCGGTTGATCGCTCGACCAAAAGGCTGTGGTATATATTGTCCTGTCTATGGCAAAATGCATGTAAAAGATCCCTTGCTGCTTATCAGAAAGAGTAGCCTATGTGGCGGCAGCAGGTTTCCTCTAAAAGACATATGTCATAATTATCATATGTTTGACGTCCAATAGCAGATGATTAAATAAAAATCAATGTGCTCTAGAGGCGTCGTTAAATAAAACAAACTTTAGTTGGTCTATAAGCATTGCATTCCCATAAGAATTCTTTGGGAAATGGTATAGGAATTTCACTGTACATAAATAAGTAATTCCTTAATAAGTGCATTTGGAGATTTATCTAAATCTGAAAGAAAAAGAGAAGCAGCTATATACGGAATTCTTTGGAATTAATTGAAAGATGGAGAAGGATCAAACACTTTGCTTGCTTTGTGTAATGAAAATGCAGGATGAGAATCAATATAATATGTTTAGACAGTTTTTGCAGTGATATAACAAACATTTGATTAAATAATCAACTCTCTTTGTGCATTCTCGTTGCTGCCACTTCTTGAACAACATCATTTTGGGTGATTGAAATGATCTAATGTTGTAGTGATCCAACTCTTAAATATGCACGGGATCCTTGACAACCTTGCAGACATGTGTTGTCTTCAAGCAAATCAAGGACGAATTCTAACCTTTCACAGTTTTCTACTACAGAAACCTAAATGAAGCCTTAAATTGTTAAAAATTTACCATTTTACAATAAAGGTATCAATTAGATTTGTTTTCCATTCGTATCGATGCACTAGAGGCGAGTTTTAGCTCAATCAGTTTAGTACTAGCCTAAGGTGCTGCTGTCGCAGGATCGAACCTCCTCGGTAGAGCTATCATTTGAGCTTTTTTCCGTTCCAACCACGACTTGTGTACCAAAGGCTGTAGTATATACTATCCTGTCTATATAAAGTGCATATAAAAGATCTCTTGCTGCGTATCAAAAAGTAGCCTATGTGGTGACAGCGTGTTGTCAGAATTACCATATGTTTGATGTCCAATAGCTGATGATAAAATAAAAATCAATGAGCTCTAGAGGCATCGTTAAATAAAACAAACTTTACTTTACAAAAATATAGAAATACTTTTTTTTTCATTTAACTAGTACTATCCTGTCTATTGGAAAGTATATAAAAGATCCCTTGCTGCTTATCGGAAAGAGTAGCCGATGTGGCGGCAGCAGATTTCCTCTAAAAAACTGTCAGAATTATCATATATATGACGTACAATAGTTGATGGTAAAATAAATATCAATGTGCTCTAGAGGTGTTGTTAAATAAAACAAACTTTACTTTAGTAATATGGTCACTGCAATCAGTTGTCTCATTACACTAACACTATCAATATCTTTGGTATGTATGTGTATACGTGTATGTATTCATGTATGTTTCATTGACTACCCAAGGAAGACAATGTTTTTGAAAAAAAAAAATTCAGTTCGAACTTAGCTCAATTTTTAAAGTTTTTTTTTTACCACCTTATATATTACATGAATCCAGTAACATTTGACTTCATAATGATTAATATTTGTACTTTTGAGTTTTGTTTAATTTTAAACAATGAAATCATTTATCTGCAGTCTGTAAATTAAAATCATGTTATAGAGAAAAATATCCTTAATATTCTCACAAAAGTAATAATGATACGGCTTTCTGATATTGTTGTACTTGTTGGCATTTTAATTTTTATTTTAATATGTCAGTCATATGACACCATCTATTGTCAGGATTTTGGCTCAGTTGGTAGAGCTCTTGCCTGAAGTACCATAGTCAGATGATTGACATCCTTTGTGGACCTACTATTTGGATTTTTTTCAGAGCACCTTGGTATGTACTGTCTTATCTATGTAAAACTACATATAACAGATCTGTTGCTGCTTTTTTTTCGAAAAGAGTACTGTGAATTTGCCTTATTTAGCTTCCCTTCTCAATATCTTTGTGGTCATTGACCATAAGATTAATGGCATTATATCCTTAAATAAATGTGTTGAGTGTATCATTAAATAAAACATCTGCCATCAAATTCATTTACTACTGTGCAATGATTAGAAAAACTGGTGTATCTTGAGATCTTCAAGTCTGGTGTCTGGTTATAATTTAGCCAGTCAGAAGCAGACAACTCCATAGAGGTGCACTGTCAATCAAATTGCTCATGCCTCTGGAACTTCACTGATATGAAGTATTTTGTGTAATAAGATTATTCACCCATTGTCTGACATAATGCAGACAAATACTCTAAAAAAAAAAAAAAAAAAATTTAAAAAGACATTCATAAGTTATTTAAACTCGATGTGTTGCTAAGAATACATTTACTATCTTTTGTGGAATATATCTGGCTACTTTTTTTTTTTTTACATTAATGTTTTAGTCTCCTACTGTCAATTTTTATTGTGGACTTTTCATGTCCATCTATCCCCACCTACTGTTTTCCAGGAGTTTAAAAAAAAATACTGGGGGTGGGGGGGGGGGGGGGGGTGTAGTGTCAAAATATTGAGCTGATATTTTGTAAACTTTATATAGCTTTATTACAAATAAAGAATAAATTTCATCAGCATTCACCTATATTTTATTTATTTTTAACTTTTATTCTCAATACCTCAAGTTATAATTATATAAAACTAAAATTTAGTGTATAGATTTACATAGTGATGGGTCATTCACAATTATCAGCATTATCACAAGAGTACAAAGAGTACACAGTTTATGACCCACCCCCATCCCCTAAATGTGTACAAAATAAAATGTTGATATTTTCTACCAAGAACATATTGTATTATGCTACCACCTTTTGTTGAAGTGGTCATATCTGTGTAGTATTGGTTTAAAACCATGAATGAAATGATAGTAAGGCATAAACATCGACATGTTTGTATCTCTGAAAATGTACATCAGCTATCCTCTCTCCCCCCCCACTCCACCCCATGGCCCTTTAACATTGGTAATATCCCAGTTATGTTTGTTTTGGTGGAGTTTATTTTAATTTTCTTCGCAATGCCTCATTGAGCTGTTTATAGATTTTATCATGTAAAGTTACATAACAAAATTGAGGTTTATTGATATTTTCCCATTTATACAGATGAACTCATGAACTTGGACTATATTACAATTATTACATTATTATTGACCAAACATTTTGTATAGAAGTTAGAACATTATCCTGTAGTTATAATTTCATCAGGATTTGCTAATTTTTGTCAGAGTTTGGTAATAGGGCAAGTATCCTTTCTGATTGTTATATATGAATATATGATGAAATATAATGAAAACAAAACAGACCATAAATATCTAAATTAATTTAGTTTGAAATGTTTTAAAATTAGGCACTGCAATTCACAGCACTTCTTTTACTATGATCTGTCTAAAAATAGGTTTTAGTTTAACCTCAGTATCCTGTGACAAAAAAACTGTTAGTCGAAAAACTTATATAGACAATTTTTTTAGAATTAAAAAGATTAAACAAAATCTTTCAGTTTCATAGTTTAAAAAATATATATATATATATCTATATACTGTATTTTGTTATGAAATACATAGTTAATTTGGCAGTTTTTGTAAGAAATTTATTTTAAATTCTAATGTTTTCATGATAGATGATGTGAATATAATATAAATACCTATCAAAAGAAACAATGAAATCTGAGGTTATATACTGCATATACTTTTAATATAGTTTATGCTACATATTCTAGAATACGTTGTGATATTATAAATAGTGGTACAAGTATAACATGATTCTTGACAGTTCAGGAACAGAACATTTAAAATCTGGTTAATCCATCATGATTGTAAATTATATTAAGGTGGTTAACCATTTTTTTATATTTATTATTGGAATTAATGTGATTTATCTTTGTTTAACATTCACAATGACACAGCTTTTCAAAATACACTTCTTGCCAAAGCATCCACGATATGAAACAAACATACTTTTAACATACCAGTAGTGTCATGCAGTAGCGCTCACCCTGTCTTGAGCTTGAAAACTGACTATTACATATATCCACACCATTATAGCCACAATTGATGACCCTAAATGTTCTGCCAAATTGAAGTAATTGTTGCCAGGTAGTGCTAAGTATAACTTAAGGAGTTTTTTCATTGTACTTTTACATTTTTGGTATTACCTAGTTTTATTAAGATTCTTTAGCTTTGCCCAATTCCGTTTCATCAAGATGTCATTGTTAGGACAAGAATTCTGATTTTGTGCTTGACACATGCCAAGCTTTGATAGATTTATCTCGATAGCTGGGCATGGTTTGTGTGACGTAATTAAGACATGAATTTTAGCATTACACACCAATTTTTTCTATTATTGGACATTCAGTTGGTTATTACCTGATTTGAAGAAGCCGATTTATCAATATGGATGAGTTTGTGTGCTTGGAAAACATTACAGAGCTAGCCCTGCTTATTAACTGAACTTAATGACGGGCCATACGGTATGAAGCACAGACTGAACATCAATACATTATAACACATATTAGCCAGTGCGGTTCAAACAGGCAGGGTCGTTGGGATGTAATTGCTTTGCTGCTGTTACATTTTGTCTTGTCCATTTACGTTCTATACATGGCTTCACTCGGATCTCATTTCCAGTTTCTGGCCAAATGAGATTAATAAGTTTGTTTCTATTTCTACTGTAGCGGCAGTACTAAATGGGTGTGTTTATTTGGGGAATAAATGGAAGAATATATTTTGTTTATCCTTATTTGTGATTAAAATATCTTCAGTTTATCATCCATTTGATTTTGATTTTAGAATACATTAAACAATAAACATTGGGGAAATTGTATTAGATTATCATAACCATGGCACATAATCCATATTGGCTGGTGTAGTTTTAATCAAGACA
Source organism: Depressigyra globulus (assembly GCA_032274625.1). Taxonomy (NCBI): domain Eukaryota; kingdom Metazoa; phylum Mollusca; class Gastropoda; order Neomphalida; family Peltospiridae; genus Depressigyra; species Depressigyra globulus. The sequence goes on from JAUUEI010199836.1 coordinate 5,727, forward strand.
ATATTTATGTAAAAGCCTTCATGGGGTTGTGGTTTAGCTAGTTGCCTAAATGATGGTATGTACTGCCCTTTCAAATTTCAGTATCGACTCCCAACACAAACTTGAGTTTTAATGTCATAATGGTGAATTAATAGGTCACTGTAATATACCAACTTCCCTCTCAATAATGTATAACAACTAGTGTAACATACTACAGAACTTATGTTCTGAACTGGTAAGAACTTTCAATTATTTTTCATTAAGCTTTCTTCACTAATCTTAATCATACAACAAAGCATGTGAATGTCTTTATTATACATTGAAATCATGAATCTTATCTAATAATTTGACTCTAAATTTTGTACATATCCGATAATCTGTATTGAAGTATTTTATAATTGACCTACTTGTACTACCATGAGCAGTAAAATATGTTTGTGTTGGTCTTTATTATTTACTACAACATGTGGTTTTAAACTTAAATGTTTGATTATAGCTGTAATATTTGTACATAACCAGATTGTTTACCGATATGAATTGGTGCATGGAATATTTATTTAACAATAACATACCAACAGAAACAGTAAAACATAAATTTATATTATTTATAATTTAAAAAATCATGACATTTATTCAAACCTAATAGTAATAAATAAACCTAATAAACAGAAATGGAGAAAAATAGAATTTGAAAAAACTGGAATTGGAAAATAATTGTACAAAATAATACTTTTTCCTTTTCCATTTTCTCTTTGTATTTGATTCCGAAACTATTTTGAAAGCATACAAACAATGAATAACATACAAATCTTGTATAAAGTGAATTACAAATAACAAATATTTTCTCTCCTACCACATTGGATGTACTTGTGATTTTTGTCCTAATTTGTTCAAAATGTTATTGTTTGCTGTGTTTTACTTTACCACCCTGAGTTTCTGATAATGTTTTCTGATTTTTCTGTTTCCTTGGAGAAATGGTATAGATATTAAATAGGGAATTGTGGATTAAAACTCTTGAAACCTCAGTGAATGTTATTACATTTTATTATGTTGCAACATATATATTGGCAACTGTAGGCCTACTCGGTAGGGATAGAAGTAGAGGTTGGCAATAAAGTTTATTTTATTAAACATTAATCGTAAAAAGTTTTGTTTATTTTGATATATCAGTAAATATTTCAACAAATTATCATCTGCTCTATTTTCTCAAATATACATAATTATATATATATAATATTTCTGTTACAGAGCAACTTGACCGTGTGGAGGAAGGGATGGACCAAATTAACAAAGATATGAAGGATGCAGAAAAAAACTTGGAAGGGATGGAGAAGTGTTGTGGGTTGTGTGTACTTCCATGGAAGAAGTAAGCAATATTTTCTCATACTTTGCTGGAAAGAATTCAACTGTTAAATATTAATTAAAAAATGTATTTTACTTTTCAGATACTTGGTCTAATGTTTTATTTAATTGACTCATTTTGCTTTATTCCTAAGAATGTCATGATGCAAATTAGTATTTTAGTTTTTCATTTCTCATTTTTATATACTGACTGGCAAGTAAAATGCTTGTGGTCATTAGGTGATGCCTCTGTATTGCTGATCAAATATCTGAAAGCACATTTCAGCTTTTATCAAGAAAAACTAAAAATGAATTAGATTTTTTTAGAAATCTGTTGTAATTATTTAAATGTTAAACATTTCTCTAATTTTCGTTCATCCAGGAGTGTGTTATTTAGCCGTTTTTTGCAAAATATTTCAAAACTATTTTGACTGGTTTGCAATGTGGTCATTAACCTTATCACGTACTATAAAACCTAAGTTGCAGATTAGCAATTCATCAGGGGTTTCATTATTTATCAATGGCTAGATCGTCTTGAACTACTTTTATGTTTGTTGACCTTTAGGTTATTTAATTTTGTGTTAAAAGGTCATCCTTGTTTGCTTTTAAAGGATTAACTTTTAGAGGAAAAGTAAATTTTGTTTTATTTAACGACACCTCTAGAGCACACTGATGTTTATTTAATCATCTGCTATTGGACGTTAAACATGATAAATCTGACATATGTCTTTTAGAGGAAACCTGCTGTTGCCACATAGGCTACTCTTTCCGATAAGCAGCAAAGGATCTTTTATATGCATTTTCCCATTGGTATACCAGTTGTGAGGTTGGAACGGAAAAAAGCCCAATTGATGGGTTCACCGAGGAGGTTTGATCCTGTGACCGTGGCACCTTGGGCGAGCGCTCAGCTGAGCTAGATCCCGCCCCACCTTTTGGAGGAAACAAGGAAACTGTCATTAATTTTGTAAGGAAACTGAAAATCCCATTCTGAAGTATCATCACCAGTACATTCTTCATTTGTACTACAATTACTCACAACATGTATAATGGCACGTGTCCATTAAGCACCGTTAAAAGTTATTTCTGTTATCTGATCGTGTTGCTTACAGGATGTTTTAAATTAGATCGAGTCGTTGGCTTCAATGGAAAGATGATGGAAATAGCCTTCATCCATATGGAGCATCATCAATGTGAAATAAAACCATTGCTTTAGGCGTAATCTGAATTCTTCAGCTAAAGCTTGTTGTTAGGCTTTTCTACTTTTTAATGTCGGGTGAAATTATGTGAGATCTTTATGTATAATACAAATATCCATACAACAAATTACATCTTTGATCTATTTACATTTGCCAGTCACAGTCCCCAAAACAATTATTTTGTTTGAAAGACCTTCTATTATGTATCAGTATCAAATTGTATTTTTATTATTTGAACGAAGCTGTGCACATCACACTCAACTCTTGACCAATTGATAGAGTGCAGGTTCACTACAATAACACTAATTACAATGCACATAAATATCTATTTTAGTTCTTTAATGTAATGAACAGTCTAGAAATTCAATTTACTTTTATTGAACTATGCATTATAAATGCATCAGGAAAGTAAACATAAAAAGAAATATCGGCTTTGATGGATTTTGATTTCATTTTTACTTCAGCTATCTATGAATCAAAATGAATCAGGTTTCCTAGACTACTCCTGGAGTGTGAGGGTAAAACATCAATCATGACACTTTTTCAAAAGGCCAAAACATTATGTCTAGAAAAATAAATACAAAACAGCAAAATTATAATGCATCTGTTTCAGGCTGGTGCCTAGATGATTTTGAAGAGAGAATGTTGTAATAGAATTGGAAAGGGGGTGGGGACATGATTTTAATATTTATTTTTATTATTTTCGTTTTTTTAAAACATCACCATTCCCATTATCTTTCTAAAAATAAGCTGAAGAAAATTACTTAATGATTTTTATATATTTTGAAGTTACTGACAAATTATTACTTTAAATCAGGGAAAAAGACTAAATGTATTAAAAGTACTATGTGGTTATTTGGAATAGTATGTAGTTAACTCCAGCATCTCCCGTCTTAGGCACATTCCCGCATATTATCTTTATTATTTTATATGATGTTTAGTTTTTCTAACTTGTCAAAAGGATCTGAATCATCTAAAGCAAGGTCTATAGTCCAAATGAACGTGAAGTGCAAATTCGGTTTTGATGATATTTACCCCACTTCTCTTCAAAGTCATGAATTTGTCACATGCTTTGGGATCATTGGAATCAGAGGTGAGTTTGAAAGTTATTTATTGTTTAATTAATGCTATAAATATAAGAGTATTTATTTGGGGTGGGTTGTGTTGGGTTTATGTTTTTTTGGGGGGTGGTGGGGGTGTTATCAAAGTATATCATGTTAATTTTCTAGAAACAGAACTTTAATTTCACCAAGAACCATTGAAAACGTGATGTTTATAAACATATTGATAATGTTTTTAACTATTAGTAGCAAATATGTGAATTTTGATTCCTTCACTCTCTTAATGGATTACATTACTACTAGAAACCCATATGACTGTTCTCCTTTTTAACTACAGTTCTAAGTCATCTTCTGATTCTTCTTTTCTTTTCAGGTAGAAAGGAAATACAGATTGTTACTGCTAAAATGCTGACATCTGATCTCAAAAGTTAGAGAAATGGAAGAAAAAGAAGAGAAAAACAATTGAATTTTTGAATAAAGAAAGAAATACAAATATTATGAATTTTGTTTTCAACTAGTTTTATATTGTATCCTTGTTTACTAGAAAACTAATACTAATACGTGCTCACTGCATAAGTATGTCACTTTCAGGACAATATTGTTTACTTTGTTCAATTTAGTAATAACATTTTTGAAAAGGTAAGTTGGCCTACATACTTGCTTATATGTCCATTCTGGTAACAATGTCACCAGGTAGTAAGGATACCTTTTTTTTCTTTTTACCTTCTCTCAAAAAAGTTCTATACTATCCTTTTTGATTGAAGCACATTAATCCGAAAGCATCTGATTTTTAGTATGTAGTGTCTTGTCAGATGACATAACTTCAAATCTGACATGGGCCATGCTGTATCCCAAGATTGCGTACTTTCTTCATTCAACTTCCGGCAGTGGTATCTATATCACTAGTGTCAATTAGTTAAAGGATATTTCACAATCCATATATTAGCAGATGATGCCACGTTCAAGTGTTCGTTTTCGTATGCATTGAGATTGTATTTTTTACGATTGCCAGAGAGCAAATTAAGTGGAATAATACTTTGCAGTGAGCAAAAAACTCATTCTTACCCTTTTACTCCCTAACTGTAACAGTTGGTAAGATATTTCGATAGACCTCTTTGTAAAGACATTTCAAAAAATTACCTGGAACCAATGTAGTATGGTTTTCGAGTTGGTATGGTTTTAAAAAACTATTGATACTCTAATTAGTTTTGTCTTTTCCCTTTAAAGTCTTCTTTGGTGACACATATTTTAATTTATGCAAGTTATGCAACACATTGAACTAAAGGTATGTTATCGACTTCGATAAGATTTTGTTAATGCCAAAATATATTGTTTTTCCACTTCATTGATATTGCGATGACACGCATTACCTAAACGGATCAGTTTTCATAACACCCTGGAATTGACAACACAATAACTATCTGATATTAGTAAAAATTAATTAAAAGGTTCTGAAAAAAGAGAGAGTGATAACTAATAACACAATGACGTAATACAAGCTATCTGAGTGGTCACAGGGTAACAGGTTACAATAAAGAAAACACATTCTTCTAATCAAAATTGTGGCTGAACTGCCTACGCCATACTTTTGTGTGTGTGTGTGTGTGTGTGTGTGTGTGTGTGGGGGGGGGGGTTGCAGTTCACATGCTACAAACACCTATATACTACTAATAAAAAAACAGCTTTAATTAAAAATTGTGTGTTTGTTTAAATGTGTCCTGTTTTCCACTAATTAACAACAAAATCTGACGTCATAATAAAATAGCAAGCATGGAGTTCTAATAAATGATAATTGTAGGGTTTTTTTAGTGTCAATTTGATCCTATTGCTCCAAATATGGTATTTACGTACCGGGGTAAGCTGTATAAAGCAAACTGGATTAATGCTTTTGAACATTGGGTTCTACTACTAGTATGTGCTTTACATATACGATGTAGTCGTTATTAACAATGCCTAATTGCTCTTTTTGATGTATTTTAATCTGCAGAGGTAAAAATTTTGAAAAAGGTTCAGACTACAACAAGACATGGAAAGCATCAGAGGATGGTGAAGTGAATACATACGGACCAAGGGTAATAGTTGCTGATGCAAATCAGGGTCCAGGAGGTGGATATATTACAAGGTATTTACATGTCATGCTCATCTTTGTTTTTCAGGGGTAAAAATTTTGAAAAAGGTTCAGACTATAATAAAACATGGAAGGCTACTGACGATGGTCAAGTTAACACTAATGGACCAAGAGTAGTTGTAGGGGAACAACAAGGGTTTCAAGGTGGTTTCGTCACAAGGTATTTCTTGAAGCTTGCCATGGGGGCTAGCTGTAACCAGGCACCTTCTTGTAACTTGAGCTGATGTCTCAATTTTTTTCCACTTCAATGTTGGGTCTATGAGCATCAGTTAACGAAACTAAAAAAGATGGTTGCCTGGTTTCAACAAAACCCCAGATTTTTCCTCTTTGCATCCTTTTTCAATTTTTCATATTAGTTGCAGGGGGGTTCCCATTTGTTAAATTATTTTAAAAAGCAAACAAATTGTTTAAAGTGCGGTTCTTTATTCTTAGAGTAAAGTTTTTGTTATCATTTTGGCATTTTCAGATGATTAATACTTATGGGTACCCTTGCTCTTGTGCATCATTTTATTGCATTTTTGCAAACTTGCACAAAGATTCGATTTGATTGTCACCAGCTAATAAATTGATTTTTTTTTTTATTATTAGGTAGGATATTTCTTCTAAGCACCCTTTTACCATACATATTTTGTATTTATTACAATTAGTTTCTTTGTATTGACAACAATATATAATTGATTAAATTTGTAAGGTATAATATTTGATTACCTGTACAAATAATTAAATACAATCATTTAAAAGTGTTATTATGGTGGTGAAGTTTTAATAATTATGAAATTTTAATAATTTTGTGGTTTTCTACATGATAATATCCAGTCAACTGCCTTGATAGTCAAACATGTTTTGTAATTCATTGATGCATTTAACAGCCCTGGTAAACAAAGTCCAATTTTGTAGGCATGTAAAATGGTTTAAACCATATGGTATTCTAAATAATAAAATAGTAGGTTGCAGTTTCACTTATTTTTTTTTAATTTTAAATATATAAAATGTATTTCCACAATTGGGTGCCTAGACAGCAATATTCAACCATTTTACTAACTTCCATCACACTGCATCATGTTACTTTGCCTGGCAAGCTACAATGCTGGTTTTTTAATTATTACACAAGCCATTAGTTTATTCATATTTTTTGCATATTTTTGAATCTTCATTTCTATGCCTGAGTTTGAAATGAAGTTGTTCATGATTTTTTTTTTTGATGTTTTTTTTTCATTTTTTTTTTTTCAAACAGTTGTTTAAGATAATTATGGTTTTATTGTTTGACCATTTGCTAACCGTGAGAGTTGACATTCATTTGCATCTTGGATATTTGCATGATTAATAATTCAGCTTACTCATTTCTCATCTACTAGTAGTCCACATTTCTGTAATAACATTGTTAAAAAATCGAAACCCAAAGTATTAATGATGTTACATACATTTTGTACTACATGTATAATTTAAACCTAAATCCTGTTTTCTGCAACACTAGTTGCAATCCAAAATCTATTTTTAATTACTGTACTTTGCCAATTGATACTAAACCTGATGTGTACATAAATTATTAATTATTCATAAATTTGTATGTAAATTATTGTTGACTTAAGACTTATTTATAGTGTGTATGCGTGTGTGAATATTCATATGAGGTTTAAATGCACTTTTCTTGGCACTTAGGCTATCTCCAGGTTAAGGATAAATGGTTATAATGGAATAGAGAGAAGTTGGTGTGTTGGTCTTACACCTCCCCATTGAGACATTACAGGTCACAGTAGGTGGGAATTAGTGTACTGAGATGCAAAAAACTACCTACCAGCCTTAATATCGATACCTTAATCACTATATCACCAAGGTTTACTTTAAAAAATCACATCTTGAATACATTCAGCCACAGCATATACAATTACCCCAGCATTAGCAGTTTCCATGTAAGAAGCTCATAATAGAAGAAAAAACCCATGAAAAACCTTACATAAAGCAAACTTAAACAAATTTATCATAGTGTAAATTATAAGACCTTGTTTTAACGACCATCATTACATCAATTTACACCATCCAACAAAACAGATAGAAACATAAAATCTATTCTTTATGTGGCAATTCACACCTTACAACACTGATAGAGCAACTTGGGGCCATAGAATTGTCTTTTGGAAGTACTTCTTTATAACAATTAGTGTCGGTGATGCTTTTAGTGATCATTTAGGCCACTAGGTATTATCATTAATCACTCCGAGGTGGCTGTCTTCAGTTACAGTGTGTACATAATAATATTCCATTCGGTAGTCTCGTACGTGTATTTAGTTCAATATTTAAATGAGGACCAAGGCTAACCATTTGAGACTCCAATTTTAAAGGGATATGTGTGACATAAGATCATTATTGTGAGTTTCAAATTTGAAAACACATTAATTTCAATATTTTCTCTTAACTTACATTAGACAATATTGATTCATGATGGTTTATCATATTTTTAATATATTTTTTATGTTCTATCAACCCAGTTAAACGTTGACAAAATAACGTATCGGTTAATGTAACGATTTTTTGCTTTGGATCTGATATAGACATTATCTCACAGTAGCTCACCTCACCAACGATCATTCATGACAAATTCATGCGTTTAAAAACAAGATATCAATGGAGAAACTTGATCTTTGCAAATAGGTCTCTATATTAAATATAAAACAAAGACAAATGTTTTAGGTTGCTAGCTTTCAGCTGTCTTAATTGACAGAAAAGCATGGTCACTGTATAGAGAGAAGCTATGACAGTTATTGTTAGTTACTGGTATTAGCTTTACTCTTAAGATTAATGATGAAATTTGTCCAATTTATAATGTTCGGTTTAATTTGTAGCTTAGAGAATGCCTTTTTTAAAATCTTGAAATAGATTTAATTTTTATTGCACCTATTTTCCTTTCATTAGTACTGTAGTCTTCTTACATTAAAATGTATTTTTCAATTTCTCTATTTTATTCCTAACAGTATGAATGAAATGATAACAAATGTATGTAAAATGTTTTTAAAAACAGATTTGTCACATTCTAGTACCTGTTTACTTTATTATAAA